>PVKM010038548.1:0-14073 GCA_004027735.1 Carollia perspicillata
TTTGCCAGATGCCGAGCCAAGCTTTCTTTCTGCCCTTATGACCTTTACTTGTAAGGCTACAGATTTTATTCTTTTGTGTCGTCATGGAGTACTATGTCTCTGCAATCATAGTACCTGTCACATCACAGAACAAGTACTCATTTTAATACTAATCTTCCCACTAGGACTGTGGGTTTGTGGAGAGGTAGGTGCTATGTCTTAAATGGTTTAATATTGCAAATACCTAGTAGAATGAATTCTGGCCAAGAGTTAGGGTTCAGTAAATGTTCATTTGTTATCTCATCATTTGTAGTGGCTGGGAATGGGGAACAACTAAATCGAACAAGGAGGAACTGAAATGCAGCCTATCAGAATTATTATTTTTATTACAAAGCAAAAACCATCCTAACTAAAACACGTGAAACATTTCCCATTGCAGTCTGTCACGGAGTACAGCCAGTCCGAGCTAGGCTTCCTTCCACACGAAATCACTTTTTCTGATTTCTCAATTTGTAGGCGACCAGCGGTGTCAGACTGAGGTGGCTGCATCAAATGCAATTCAGCCGGCTTGTAAAAATACATTTACAGGGTCCTATCAACATTTGTCACCAATTCAGAGAAACATGACAACCTTAGCGAGGTTCCTGCAAAAATATGTAAATCGAGAGAAACAGAAGCCAAGCGCATCCTACAGTGCTAATAGAAAGACACTTGAATTAGAAGGTTGGGTGGCTCATTGCCATCGCTGCAGAGGCCCTGGGTACCGTGTGGGGGAGGGGCCGTGCGATGAGACTTCCAAACGCTTGCGCTTTTCCTTTTGGAAGAAGACATTTTCCAGTGAGTGGGCATAAGGCTGTTTCAAGTGCAGGGACACAGCCCCGTTTCGGTCGACAAGGATTTACTGTGGGCAGTGATACCAAATGTGGGTTTGCCGTGAGGATGTCAGTTCACCCATCCTAGGAACACGTGAAGCAATGAATTTCAAATAATACGGAACCACTAATAATCTCTGAATTCACCATCTGCGTCTTTCCAAATATTTGCAAGCAAAAGCACTTACTCAATGAGACTTGAGCTGCGTGTGCATGTGCATGTGCGTGCAAATGCATGTGAGAAGCTATGCTACAGACACAACTTTCAGGCACGTACGTGGCTGAGATGCTCAGGCTGTGGGAAGTCTGGGGCTGCGAGCGCCACTCTGCAGCCTGACCTTGGAACAGCGTGTCGCAGGCACTGCTGTGTTCAATTGCGCACGATCCCTTTTGTGAACAACTAAGACCCAGGATTGTTGGGTAAGAACTGCATCTCCTGTTAGACACAATCAAGACAGCTACAAAGGAGGTCTCTGTTGGACTTCTGAAGGCTAAACAGAACCTGCAGGGAACTAGAAACAATTCATTGCTACGTTTCTGAAACCTCTACTGTCCTCTGAATAGTTCCTTGGTCACCACTGAGGTGTGGCGGGGAGATGCGGATGACCACAGAGGATGTGTGAGTGCGATGTGGAAGCCGCACACACCTCCCTCTGGGTCTGGACGGCGAGCGGAGAGGACAGCGAGTGCATCTCGCACTGCCTGCTCACACCAGCAAGGACCGCGACGCGTGACGCGCACAGCGTGTGAAGGGAAGGCAAAGATCCGCCCCGGGCGCGTGCAGTACGACAGCCAGCCGAAGGATGTGGAAAGGGAGTTAAAATCACTATCTGGGAGAGACGGGAGAGCAAATTCCAGAGATCACCCACTCCAAACCTCGGATTTCAGGTTCTGCTCATCTGCGTCCTGAAAGAAAATTAACTTCAATTTAATTCTACGTATCTCTAGAATCTCCCCACCAAGTTCAGTAATTTATTCCAGTGAAATGTGATGATGTCTAGATCATAGAACACGTTTTACAGACGAACTGAACTCATACTGAATGTTTCCCTTTGGGAGGTGAGCGGAAACAAATGGGAAAGACGAGCAGAAGTGTGAGCCCAAAACTCCGCATTCCAACAGACTTAAACTTAATCCTTTTTATGGGGCGACCATAAAAAGCTAATGAAAAGGAATGCTTAGAAATGCAGTGACATAATAAATATGTTTCTTAAGTCCCCAAACTATCTCGATATTCATACGAAGTCAAGTTAAAGAAAATCTTTGAGACCTTATTTTATAACTGCCTTTCTGTAATGTCCTAAATATGCAGAAAGACCACAAAAAGACATTGCTTTAGCATTACTATGTCTCTTTTCCCTGGAATATTAGGCCCTTGAGAAAAATAATGCAGACTAACTATGCTATTTTGCAAGTTCCTATACGACTGAAGATTGAACACGTTGAATTTTCTCAAAGGCATTTTGGGTTGGCTTTTCTTCAGCCTGTGTTATTAAACTGAGTTAAAAGTTAACCAAAAATCCTCAGGGTGTTTTTATCTTTAGGAAGATAAGTTTCTTGAATTCAAATCCTGAGTTACGATGGAAGCCACAAGGACATGAGGCTTCTCTCCTTGCAGGGGCCAGATGCACTCGAAGCATTTGCACATGGGTACAGCTCAGTCCCCCGGCCCTGCCACCCGAGGCAGCCAAGACAGAGCCCCTGCAGAACAGAACGGCCATCCTGCTAGGAGCCTGATTCAAGGGTAAGTAATCATCCTTAGATAGAAAGCAAATCACATCGCCCCGTTGCTCAAAGCCCTCGAATCCTGTTCAGGATAAACCCAGGGTCCTCTGGGCCTTTCCATTCCCATTAACCAACACTGGGGAGGCCGATGGTTTCTTCTTAGGCCTGGGATCTGCTCCTTCTACTTTGGGGGCTACCCCCCTCTTCACCTTCGGGCCTAAAATTAAATGTCGCCTCCTCAAAGCAGCCATTCTTTCTCTCTCAAATCCAAATGAGGGCCCCTCTATACTCCTTCTGGCCCCTACACCTTCCCTGCAAGAACCAGGGCTGCCTTTCTGCATCCCATTCAGCATGGAGCACCACACCTGCCCCTTGGGTACCACTCAGTACCTCCAGGTGACATCACTGATCGACTGATTAATAACCTAATCAACTGAGCAGATCCCCAGGAGAACAAAGCCTGGGGAGAAGCTGGGGCTTCTGCGGGGGACGCAGCCTGCCCTGCAGGGGTCCGGATTGATTCCCAGCTGATGATTCTCCCTTTCTCCAAAGGCGCCCCCTGCACCTCCGCAAGGCCATGGCAGCCTCGCCCCCCGTGGCTGCCCAGCCTTCTGCACAGTCCCTCACATGTGATGGCTGTTCTATGAGTATCTGTGAACAAACTGATGAATATGATCAGGTTCAACATCATGATAAACCTCTCAGAGAGGAAGACAAGGTGATGAGGAGCAACATTTGGGAATCGGAAAGTTAACATGTCCATTTTTGAAGGAATACAATGTCTCAGTTGTTTCCTCAGTGGCTTTTGACTGGGGGTTCATGTTTAGACAACTCTTCCTCTCCAACCAAGATTATATAACTTGACCGACATTTTCTTGCAGTGCTGCTCTTGTTCCTTAATTTTTCTTCCACTTTAAAAATTTTTTAGAGATATTATTTATTTATTTTACACAGAGAGAAAAGGAAGGCAAGAGGGAGAGAAACATCAATGTGTGGTTGCCTCTCATGCGCCCCCTACCAGGGACCTGACCTGGCTGCAACCCAGGCATGTGCCCTAGATGGGGATTCAAACCAGCGACCCTTTGGTCCGCAGGCTGGCGCTCAATCCACTGAGCCACACCAGCCAGGGCATAAATTTTTTTTTTTAAATCTTAAATCCACCTGGAATTTCATTTGATATGAAGCCTAACTCGACTTTATAAAATGTTGAGCCCATATTCCCCAAACCACCCCAGTGACTTTGTCATGAATTCGGTGGGAATGAAAGTGCATCCTTGACACCTCTCTCCTCGAAGGGGTGGGGAAGCTCTGGGGAGAATCTGCGCAGCGGTGCGCTTTCTCCTCCCGGGAACAGCAGTGGAGTCGCTTTTACAATGCTCACCGGAAGAGGGTTAGGGCAGCCTTCCACAGCCTCTCTCTGTGGGCCTGTGAAGGCAGAAACTCCCTGATGGAACAAGCATCTGGCCAAGAGCAGGGGTCACGCTGTCATTCTCTCTGCTCTCTGCACACCTGGCCCAGCAGCCAGGACGCAGCAGGTGCTCAGTGACCGCCGGACTCGGCAGACCAGAGTTCTTCTCAAGTAAGTAGTGACTCGTATGCTACGTAAACTACAAGATTATTTTAAAACGCCATTTCTATTTTCCCGCCTGGCACCCGCATCTATTACCCTATCATAAGGTGCCATGAGGGTCAGGCTGCTTCAGATAAAACCTCAACAGCTGCTGCTCGGAGAATCTGAGTCGGGACTCCTCACAGCGGCCCGGTTGGCCCTGCCAGGTGCGCAGGCCCATGGGCCGTCTGACGCAGGGGTGCCCGCACACTCACGGGCTGCATTTCAAGACTTCCTGATTGTCAGGGTTAGTTTTACCTGCTTCTCCAGTGACTGACCATTACCTTTGTTTCCACATTGTCTTGGACTCGTCAGCAGCTAAAAGAACCCCAGTGGACACTTGGGTGAATGCCGGTGACCTGGAGAGCTGGAACCGGAGTTGGCGGATGACTTCCGAGCCATCTCCAAGCCCTTCCCCTAGCTCTGTCCCCAAGCCTGTCCCCTCCCACTGCTCCAGCCCCCTGCGCCTCGCCCCTCTCGGGCGCAGGTAACTGGAGTCCACCTTTCCTTCCTCCTGCTGCTGTGTGAGCCGGTTGTACCGCCGGTCCCAGCGCCCCTCCAGCCTGTGGAGGCTCCCACAGGAAAATGAGTTTCCCGATGGAGCACACGGACTCCAGACCAGCCAGAGAGGGAGGTGCGGGAAGAGTGGGGCCGGGCAGGCAGGAGAGGAAGAGAGTGTGCCTGGAAATGAGAGCCGACGGCACAGCTAATAAGGCCAGCTTCCAACCGGCAGGCTGTTTCTGACATACCAGCTCTAAGCTCTTCCTTGGCATTTAGGATACACGTTCCTACAGAAGCATCGCAGCAAATGAGACCATGCAGCTCACTAGCTCTGGTTCAGTTCATGCTTCAAACTATTTTAGTTGCTTTGAATTAAAGAGGCTTTAGAGGGTTTTCTAGGTCTCTAACCGCCCGCTGCAGCGAGCATCTCTTCATGGGGGAGGGCAGGGGGTGCAGAATATGTTCCCCCCAGAACTGTGTTATCTCCTCGGCACGGACACACAGACACACAGACGACAACTCCCAGAGACCCTGGGACAGCCTTTATGTTCTGAAATCAGACAATCATCTGGCGCTGTATACATTTCAAAGAGTTTTACATGTACTATCCAGCTGATCTAATCACCACAGAAATCCTGTGAACTAGATCACGCAGGCAGCATTATCACCTATTGATCAAAAATTTCACAACTGCAGCACATGGACATCCAGATCACAACGGGCCACCAACTGCCTAGCACAACAGGTGAGTCGGGCATGAAAGAAGGTGCGAAATGATCGACTGTCTTAACCTGGGGAACAGGATGAGGGGCACGTGCTTACTGAGCAAATTCTGCCTGCCAAGGACCATGCCGAATGCTCAGCATTTATTATCTTGATTGATTTCATCGCCCAGCAAGCCTTTGCTGCAGGAACTCCAATTACAGATGACAAAACTGAACCGCAATGGTTAAGCACAACCGACGTGACAGAGCCAGGATCTGAACCCACCGAGACTGTTCCAAAGCCTGTTCTCGGAGCCGTGATGATTTAATTCCCTCCTAACCTTCCCAAAAGGCCCGGCCCATACAAAGTACCAGGAGTCAGAAAGACACCTGACTTTTCAACAGCAGCAGTGGAGGCTGGGAGACAATGGGCCCTTCCCTTAGAATTCTGGGAGGAGCACTTCTTACATCCTCTCAGGCTTCACATTACAGACCGCCCGTTAAGTGCAAAAAGAAGTAACTGCTCTGACATGGCCAAAGTCTCCAGAGTTCCCTTCCCTGGCATGTTCTTCTGGAATGGCTGGAGGATGTGTCTCCTTCAAGATGAGGAAGGACCAAGGAACAAGTGGAGCAGATTCCTGGAGAGAGCCTGGGGCTGGAGCTCAGAGATTACCTGACAGGCTTCCTGGGTGGCAGCTGAACCGAGCGGTGCCTCTCATAGCTTCCAGGAGAGCGAGCAAGTGCAAAATCAGAAATAACAAGCAAGGAAATGTAATCATGCTATTCTATGGCATTAGAAATGAACACAATTAGACTTACCAGTCGAAAAAACCTGAGTATGTTCAACAAAAACTACAACTATCCTGGGAGCAGGAGGAAGGTGTTAACGTGTAAAGAAAGCTATGAGAATAACACCTTCTCTTTCATGACAGGAAGTCAGTAGAAAGGTAAATCTGAAATACGGAGAAACAGCAGAATAGGCACATTATTTGCCAGAATTATGGTAAATACCAGAAGTATCTGAAGAGAAGAAAGTAATTTGCTCGGGAGAGGAGGACTCAGAGCTGGGAAGGAGCTGACAGGGGCTGCTGCTTTTCATTACCACTTGCTCTGTGCTATTTTTAGCACTGCGTGTCACTCTGATGGAAATGAAAAATACATCAGAAGCAGCAGCGTCCCTCAGAACGCATGGCTCTCACACGCAGACACCAGTGTGCCTGCAAACTGACAGGCGAGATCTGCTAAAACGCACAGTAAATCTCATTTAGGAATTACATATAAATTCATGACTCATCTGGGAATTCGTTTTCTAAGCGAATTTTTAAAGTTACAATTCAAAAGATTTTCGATTGACATTGTTATGTCTATAATCTTTTATCCACTTATTCTAATGCAAAAGTTAATTTAAAAATAACGGCTTTAGCCTTCTCAGCAACCACGTGTTCGCAGAGGAACGAGCTTGTCTGTGTGTATGTCACTGTGCATAGTACACCCTACCAGCCTGCAGGAAACTCTTCTTCTGGTGGATTTACAAGACAACAGTCATTCACTGTACACTCAACCAGTATTACTGAACACCTACTATGCACCAGACATTAATTCAGCACTAAATCACATGATTCCGTACATTTTCTGTCTTACATGCACCTGCAACCGGCTGGAAAAGCTTGACCATTGAACGTGCAACTCACTGGAGGCTCCTCGCTGCAGGGGTGGGCCTCCCGCCTCTCGGTGTCCCCTTCAAGGCTGAACAGAGTGCGGCCCCTCTGTTCTGGCCCAGCCGCCCATTTGCTTATGAGGTAAGGCAATCTTCAATGGCAGAAAATACGTCTTAGTGATTCTGTCTCACTGGTGCACAGGCTTGGCTTCATGTAGAAACTCAATCAATTATTTTTCTGTGATTAGCACAGTCATACACATTTTCTGAGTGAATACATAGGTAGACAAGTGGAAGCCAACGATGCACTGATCTTATTCTTTATCTCACTCTCTTTTCACTCCAATGAGTCCCGATTTTATGGTAAGAGGGTGGTCACCAAATCAGATCACTTCTATTTTTTTTAATTCTTAAGAGCCCAGAATGATGATATTTCAGAAATTGCTCTTTGCAGGACTAAGTGGAAACATGACTCAACCCCATTATTCCCTTTCAAAATGACATAACTCCAGATAACTCACCATAGCATTGCATCCTCAGAACCTCTACGACCTTCTTAATTCATGTCAGCCCAATGCATTTAATTAAAAAAACATACTACCACCCAATCCAGCAATCCCACTTCTGACTATTTGTCTAAAGAAAATAAAAATGCTTAATTTGAAGAGAAAAAAAAAAACGACATAATTCCTTTAGAAAGTTCTTGGATAAAACAAGTTACTCCTGTTAGAACAGGGGAGACTCAATGAAGTCATCCGTCTTGAATCATCCCAGTCAGGATGATGGATTTGTTTCATTTTCTAAAATTCCAGTGCTCCGCGCACATATAGTCTCAAAAGTTCCACATTTGACTAATAAGGTGCCATTTGCAGAGCTGTCTACTCAATATTTTCAGCATGAGTCACTAAGATCGGCGGGAAATAGGGCAAAAAAAAAAAAAGAGCCATTTCATGCACACACATCGAATGCAACTAACTCAGTGGTGCTCACGTTACCACGGCGGCTCATTTGACTCCTGGACTGGAACGTGACAGAATTTTATTCTTTCAGCTCCGATGTTGTTGAAGCACAGAGTTGGGGGCCAGGATGGGGTGAGGTTTATCAATCAGCGTCGAAAGTAAAGAACTGAACTGGCTGTGCTGAAGCGTCGGCCATCGGCCCCATTTCGGGATTGTTTTCGGTGAGTGACGTTGGCCGTGGGACCAGGGGATTCCGGGGACAGCCGCAGACTTGCCAGCCCCGCTCTGCTCCACCTCCTCCCAGTCACACCCTCTGTGACTCCACGGGAGACCAGGTGGAGCGCAGTCTCCACATTAAGAGTTACGCGAGCGGTCTCTGCGTCCTGTGCGTGACTGTTGCTGGCAGGAGAAACGGAGAGTGAAGTGCCCGACGGCAGGAGGCCAGGAGAGGAGGCCGGTGAACCCAGGACGTGGAGAACACCAACATGGGTGACAGGGCTTCTGTGAGCTCATGCCAACATATTTTAAATATTTGGGGTTTCCTTCCAAACACGTGATTTGAAAACGCAATGTGCTTTGCATTTTGTGCCTAATTTGCCCACATTTGGCAAGATTTCAGGCAGCTTATAAACAGCTAGTGTGGGCAAGTGAAATAAACATCCAGAGCTTCTGCCCGGGCCTGTGCTGACATGCACGCCGCCCACCGGCGCCTCTGGACGGGGCCCCGACGCCTGCTCAGCCGCCCCCGAGACAAGGCAACCTGCTCACGCTCACCCCGTGTGGTCTTGGATCCCTGCTGGAAAGCCCGTGCAGCTTTAAAACAGCTAAATGGTTCTGATTTAAACTGGGCTCGGTTAGGTCCAGGGAAGAAAACAATCACACTAAAAAAAAAATCCCAAGATTTAAACTGCCCGCTCTCCTCTGCCAGGGCCGAATCCCACCTCTGAGCGGGCGCAGTGAGGGGGCCCAAGCCCGAGCTGTCTCATCCGCCTTCTCTCAGCCTGACAAGTTCTCTCTGTTCTCCCATGCAGGGACAGAGATGACGTACACAAGGTGTGCAGTTTCCGCAGTCAAATCCCTATCAACTACTCACCGATGACGCCCAAATAATAAGCCCCCACTATGCCACCAGGGTCACCGAAAGTCGGTCTTTCTCAAGGTTTGGAAAACGACAGGGAAATGTGACCTTAATTCAACACTGCAGAAGCTCCGGAGTTCGTCTGCTCGTCACTCCCTCTGCCCAGCCACAAGGAGGCACCCTTCCCACGGCCCTTTCTCTGCAAGGGGGCTGTAAAACAGACCAGCCACTGGAAATTGTTCCTACAAGGGCCCAGCTTCCTTCGGTGCTCGTAATACTGAGAGTAAATATTTGCATTTAAGTGGCACTGGACATTGCACAGAGCATTCAGAACATACATTATGCAGCGTGACCCTTATTAGGTCCTTCCTGTCCCAGGGAGAAGAGTGGGCCTGAGCCACCCCCCTGCACCCTCTAAACCCCAAGCTGGCCGCAGACCTGTTATACCACATTCCTCCACTAATCAAGCCAGTTTTCCTGCTTGGCTGTTTCCAACAGGGCAGCTCCTCATGTCCTCCCAGAGATGTTCCTTGAAGAAACGCTCTGTATTTTTTATGGCATCATAAGTGATTCTTTCGTTTATTTGCATTTGTATTAACCCCACCCCTCTTCCTATGGCCACACTGAGGCTACTGATGACAAGCCTGGCTGGGTCCAGGTTCTGGGGTTCAGCAGACCCTGGTGTCCCTCATGGCCCTTGTGTCTGGGCGTGGGGATGACTAGATACCCACTTGACAACAGAGAAGTTGCAGTGGGCCAGACCAGCGATGTTCAAGGCATGCGCCACAGAATTTTTAACATGCAGTACCTGACTACTTGGTCAGGGGCACTGACTTCTTTTCCCTTAGCCTGTCAAATAAAAAGATGGCAACAATACAACAATAGTAGTCCGGTGTGAAATAATCAAAATTACACCTATTTTTTTTTCAGATTGGCAAAAAAGATATTTTTCGGTGTGCTGTAGAATTTCAGTAATAGTTTCAGTGCGCCATGGGATGGAGAAGGTTGAAGGTCACTGGGCTGCGAGGTTCTGTGCAGAATTGGCAGCATCAGCTAGTTGCACACTACAGCTATAAACTGTCACCAATGACTGGGAGGTGTCTGAAATACGGATACACCAATCTTTCTGCCATCTGTCCATCACAGAGCCAGGGGAGACCGAGCAGAGAAATTCCTGAGAGAGAAGCTCTGACACCACGGGATTACAGGCAGGTCCTCGATCTGGCCAGAGGCAGCCCTGGAACCGCTAAGTCAGGCAGGTCTAGGTCTAGGTGAGCAAAGCCAGTTAAAGTTCAAGGGTTTGGGGTCCCGAAGGTTAAAAGTCAGTCGCTGCTACATCCCCACCGTTTTGTTGAGGATGGCAGGACCGTCAAGTGATGCTCTGTTCCCGGTCACCTTAACTGGAATAGCATAGCTTTCAGTTCCGAGTGACATAAAATTTTCCTCAATGCTAACAACCAATTTCCATTTTCATAAAACGTGCCTCTAATGGACTCTTGTTCTGGGCACAATCGGAGTACTCCAAGGAACACACTCTTCCTGTTTGAGTGTGGTAAAACAGACATGATGTAACACCTGCCCCTGTAACCAAGTTCAAGTGCACAGTTCTGTGGCATTCAGCACATTCACATTCTAATGCCCACTCCCCTCAAAGGGGGACGCCCGGCACTCCGCGGTGTTCAGGAGGATACTCACCGTGCACTTCCCGTTGCCGATACTCCCGGTTTTTAAGGACAGGGTGTGAAATCCACATCCACGGGTGGTGCTTGCGGAGCTGAGGGAGCAGGTAGTGGGTGACAAACCCCACGGCGCCGGCCAGGACGAAGAGCACCACGCTGAGAAACGGCTGGGAGAACGGAGGGCACAGCTCATCATTCGGCGCAGGACAGGGCAGGGCCACCCAGGAATTACACAGGACACGGTGGACCGTCCCCGTTTCCCTCTTACAGGACAGGTACAAACTCAATTCTTGTTTCAGCCTTTGAACATCTCCTGAGACCCGTCCCTGTGCTGAGAAGCCCTGAGAACCACAGGCAGGGGGTGGAGAACTGGCCAGGGCAAGTCCAGGGGCCGGGGAATTCTGCCCATCGGGATACTTTGTTTTTAAAGAAGGGGTGCAGAGTAACAAAATTCGACTTTCCCACATTGAGAGAATCCATAAACGTGTAACATTTTTATACAGAGACAGCAACTGTCCGTAAGAACCTTCAGCTAGAAATCCCATGTGGATGTCTCCATTTTTATTTTTCTAAGCATGATCATGTTTCAGTAATCTTTTTGGCTCTGTGACCTCCGTGTCACTCATGCTGTGGTAACCCCTCCCTTCTCTGCTGTGGCCTCAAAAGGTCCTATTACCAGTGCCGTCCCCACAGGGGAGTGCACAGGACAGGCTGTGGCACTGGAAGCTGGGACAGAGAAAGGGTCAAACACCTGAGCCAGACCTGCGAGTGGACCAAACCCCAGCCAGACTCACTCCTCCCAGCCCACGGACAAGCCTCCTCGAGCCTCCCAGCTGGCCCTCTCTTCCCTCCCTCTGGCTCCACTGCCCCCTGCGTCCCCAGAGCCCCACCGTGGGAAGAGGACTGGCGAATGGTACATACTCGCAAGGACAGGAACACGGTGCTGGCACTCACTGCAAAGGACAGAACCGCAGCCACCGCGCACACAAGGAGATCCGACTTTAAGACATCCTTCTGTGAAGAGAAAACCAGCCGTCGAGTTTATGCTTTTCTCTGCAACTCAGTGTCTCCAGGCAAATCAGAGGACAGGATACAGACCTTGGACAAACTGCCTGTTGGCCCACCACTCACCCGATTTATTCCTGGTGGCACACCCTGGGTGGACCCTTCACCACCTTTGACTTGGGGACTATCAGGGAGACTAAGGCAAAGGAGCGGGGAGAAGACCATGCAAGGCTAGCCTGCGTCTGCCACCCATGGAGAGAACGGAGGTTTTCTGCACGCATAAGAGGTGTAAGGTTCTTCTGAATAAACACAGTCAGGTACAAGATGCCCAGGTCTGATAGAGAAAGGCCAAGTTCAAGTAATCTGCACTTGGCCTTAGTGTAGCTTGTATTTTAACATGCAAACAGCCTGGGTATGCCACACAGAAATTTCCTATACATTTAATTATTTCTGTGGACCAGAGCAGATCTTACATTTTACAATGCCTGATTTCAAGGCTTATTACCAGGCTACATACAGTAGGCAGGTACGGATGGTACTGGCACAAAACAGACATCTAAAACACAGAGCAGAAGGTCCAGAAATCCACCCACACATATATGGTCAGCTGATTTTACATAGAAGTGCCGAAGTGAAAGGGCATCTTCCCCTAATGAGGGAAAGGGTAATTTACTCAACAAGTGTGGGAGCAACTGGATCGCCACCTACAAGAACCGAAACAACTACAGAAAACATCTGGATGCTTCACAGCACATACAAAAATTAACGTGCATCATAAACCTAATGTAAACTATCAAATTTCTCAGAGAAAACGTGAGGGGGACTCTTACTGATCTTGGGTTTGCCAAGGCCTTCTTACATAGGACACTAAAAGTTAGAACTATAAATGAAAAAAGTCATCACACTGGACTTCAGGAAGATTTAAAATAGCTGCTGTTCAGAAGACAGTTACAGAATGAAAAGGCAAGCTGAAGGCTTGAAAAAAAAAATTGCAAAGCATCTATCCAGGCCCTGGCCAGTAGCTCAGTTGGTTAGAGAATCATTCCGATACACCAAGGTTGAGGGTCTGATCCCCGGTCAGGGTACAAACAAGCATCAACCAATGAATGTGTAAATAAGTGGAGGAACAAATCAATATTTCTCTCTCCCTCTCTAAAAAGAAAATCAATAAAAAATATCTAGCCAACAAAAGTTTCGAACAGACTCTTTACCAAGAAAGATGTACTTACAAATTAAATAGTAATTACTGAACTTTGCATTCTCGGTGCTAATTAAACTATAGGCCTGTCAATATTGGTGAAAGTAACAAAGGCAATGGTTCCCTCTTTCTTTACAGCCACCACGAAGTAGGTTTTATCTGCTCTGGAAATCTTCTTCTTGATGACATTATTTTTTTCAGAAGAATCTTGAAAGACACCTGAACCTCAGAGAGTGCTGCTGTGTTCTGTGGCAGTGGCCTTTAGCATTGTAAAAAGGTGGCAATTTTGATCGGTTTTCTTGTTAAATTATTTTTGCTCACTTATATATTCTATAGCTCTGGTTCTGAAAGACAGAGACAACTTTGAAAAAGGAGAACAAACTTGGAGGACACACGACGTGAGATTTTTTCAAGGCTTATTACAAAGCTACAAATAATCACATATCGGAAGTACTGGCACCAAATAGACACTGAGAACAACAGAACAGAATGAAGGGGGGGGTGTGTTTGCATGTGTTTTGTAGGGGGTGGGTTTTCTTTTTGTTATACAGAAGAATAATTCCTATTACTTCCCTCTTCCTTCACATGTTTGAAGCCTAAAACAATCATGACTCTGTTGGATTACTTAAGCAAGAGCTTCAGAATATGTGTTTCATGTTGATAAATGTCTTAAAAGTAAATCGTACAATCTTAGCTCGTACAAAAATATGAGTACAAAAGATCTAAGCAAAATGCAAATTTGGAAGGTCTCTGCAATTTCTATTATTAAATTTCCCATTATCGGGTGACATCGGAACGCTGCAGCACTCTGGGACACGGGGAAGGGGAAGGTTGTTCGAGATCATTACATTCTGACACTAACAATATTCACATGTTTGTGTGTGCTGGGCCCATGTTTTTGCCCGTGAATGCTGAGCCACGGGCTCTAGTTGTAATCAAGAAGCATATGGTTTTTATGAGTATTTTATAAATGTCTCTCTTAGTGTGCATATAATTTCTACCTTTTTCAACAGAACCTTCTTTCGCCAGCATTCTACGTATCATGTGCATTATTGTACAGACTTACTAATGGTCACTTAGTGGCTCAATAACCCGCCATCTTGCCAC
>PVKM010038549.1:0-14069 GCA_004027735.1 Carollia perspicillata
GCAAGCAAAATATAACCAAAGACATTGAAGTAGAAAACAGGCTGAGAGTAACCAGAGGGAAGAGGAGAGGGGATTTCAGGGGAAAAGGGGAAGGGGTCAGAGGAACAAATATAAAGGACACATGGACAAAAACTAAGGGGGATGGAAATGGGAGGGAGGTGGGGAACACTGAGGGGGGTGGAATGGGATGGGAGTAAAAGACAGAAAACTGTACTTGAACAAAAACTAAAATTAAAAAAAAAAGAAAGAAAAAAAATCCATCAGTGGCTTCCTACAGGCTTCAGTATGAATTCTAAATTACACATAATGGCATGCTTTTATTCCCTTTTAATTTATCCTTCCTTACATGTTACACATACAGATCTGTTAATAATTTTAGGTACTATCTCCTATCCATATTTGTACATATTTTGGACAGATGGCTTCATCTTCAAAAAAACAATCTCCCAGCTACATACTTGGTTATTTTCAGCTTTCTTAGTCTAGCTAATATTTCACTTTCTCCAAAATATCTACTGGCATCCTCAATCCTCTATAGTCCAGACTTGATCATAGTCCTTCCTATGCATCCTGTCTAGCATGCATAACACTCTATTATAACACTTTAGTATCTGCTTATTGTTCACTTACCTCACTAAAGAGAAAGTTCTCTAAAATCAGGACCTTTAGCCCTGGCTGGTGTGGCTCAGTGGATTGAGTGCGGGCCTATGAACCAGAGGATCGTGGTTCAATTCCAAGTTGGGTCATATGCCTGGGTTGCAGGCCAGTTCCCAGCAGGGGACGCACGAGAGGCAAACATACATTAATATTTCTCTCCCTCTCTCCTTCCCTCCCCCTCTAAAGATAAATAAATAAATAAATAAATAAATCTATAAAAAAATAATAAACTCAGGAGCTGCAGCTTTCATATCTTCATTATATATCTTGACACATAATAATTGAATGTATTTTTCTTAAATAAATGAGGCTCACAGGGTTGAATCCTCAAAGTTAAAAAAAAAAGAGTGCATTCTCATGACTTAAATTCAGTTCCACCTCATTCTAAGCCCCTCTCCCAACTCCAACTTTTTTTCTAAATTAACATCTTTGGCTTATTACACTATGGCATTTTAAATTATGCAGCTCTCAATTTATTGACAACCTAAGTATATCTCAAGTATGTACATATAGGGATATGCATCTTATATTTGAATTTAACTTGTATATGTGTTCACATCTCTAAGGATTGCTCTGGAATCCAATGGAAAACCCTGTGACAGACCTACTAATACCAAGACTGATTTTTCTCCAATAGTCAATTGTATTTGTAAGTAGAGTTTCTGCAGGATTATACTACAATCAGTCAATCAATCAATGGCAGTTGCTATTGTGGTTTTTTGTAGACAGATGATCCCACTTCTATTCATCTAGAGTTTTATTTTGCTTGTCCCCAAACCTGTTGTGTAGTTTACTGAAGGAGGAAAAGGAAAACTAATGAACTTCACTTTGGTTCTTGCCATACTTTTTCTTCCATTTGCCCTTATCCCATGATGTTCTTGGAATAATCCTTTCAATATGTTGAGTTTTTTCTTCTCCTCAATAAACCTTAACAAATATTTCTATTTATGTATTACTTCATCTTCATTTGCCTTTATATTAGTTTTCTATAGTTCCATGCACAGAATACACATGTACACAGTATAAATATTCTCACTCTACCAATACCATGTGAAATTTAATATGATCTTAGTGTTAGCATGCAGCTATTTACATAAAGAAACTGATACCCCTTCAGTTAGTTGCTGCTAAGATTGATGTTTTGACCTGGTTCTCTATGGAATATCTTATTTCTCACCTATATTTTCTGCCATCCACTGCCTTTTCTCATTGTAAACTAATCTAAGTCAAAATAGTCACTTTTGTATGTTGCTACTTGGATAGTAACTTTATTTTCCCTGATTGTAATTGTTCACCCTTTAAACTCAAATGTAGAGACCTCATTAACTATATCTCTGTTCTATAGAACCACATCTTGTCACTCCATACATCTTATATTGTTCCTGCTTTTGATAGAAAAAGAATAACTTCTTAGTTGAATGCAACCCCAGCAAGTTTTCTACACTTTACAAAAGTCATTGATTCCAAGTAACTTTATAAGTTATACTTTCAGACATGCCTCTGGCTATGACATCCCAAAGTTTTCTTTTTAACATTTTCATTTCCACTAGGATTGCACTATATAACCTCTGCCTTGAAAGGCTTTTGTTAACAATATGTGAAAGGAGCTTGAACCAAGCTCAGCATTCATTGGTCACATGGATGACAAGTGGAAAGTAACCCACAGAGAAGCCTAACTCAAGTTAGTGACAAGAGAGTCTGGATGATATTACCTCTTCTGTGCTGAGCATCTATTTTGTTCTAAATACTGCATTACAGGCAGCTGCTCCTTTAATGCTCAATTTTCACTATGAAACAAGTGGTATTTCCATTTTAGAGGTGAAATTTAGCAAAATTAAGCAATTTGTCTAAGAATGTTGAATTTAGAGGCAGGGGTGAGATCTGCCTCATGCTATTTCCATAAACAGTTATTTGAGCTAAAATTTCTGATTAGTATTCACTATTCTCCCTTCAGTTTATTTCCCATACTGACTATGTTCCAGGCACTCTTCTAAGGATTTTAAAAGTACAAATAATATTCACTCATAATCATCCTATAAGTTATGCATTGTTTTCCTCATATGAGAGAAGAGGAAACCTGGGACCAAGATCACACAGTATCTAAATAGTACTTTCTTTTCATTAGTTAGCACTGTATAAATAGATGGGGCCATGGACTAAAGTCATCACCTTTTTTTCTTTAATTTAGTTTGTTTTAAAATAGGTTTGCATTCACAGGAGAAGGTTTTGTTTGATCTCAAGCTATCAATTATCCATGCCTGGAAGACATTTACCTTCTAAGCCTTGGTTACTCTAACTGCCACTACCACTATTTCTTTTTGGCAGCTACTAGACTTTCAGGCTGAGAAACTCGGGAATAATAATGGTTTCTAGGAGATGTACATTAGAGATCCAATATATTTCATTTATAGCACATGCTCTACTTCTTCAATATCCTTCACTGTAGTCAAGGCTCTCTGTGACTGGAAGAAGGAAATACTCTGCAGCATCCTTAGAAGTGCAGGCTGCTGACAAGGACCATTAAGTAATTTAAATTTAAGTGTCTGCGGAATTGCTGGCTAGAACTACTACAGAGGTGCCATAGGTTAATAAAGGTTTGATTCTATCAGTGAGTCTCCAGTTCTGCCTGGGTCTCATATTTTTTCTCACTGGAACTTAATGCACTAGAAACATTCTCTGTGTGTATGTGTATTTGTATGTTTATTATTCATGCAAACACACAACATGGTTTGAATACATTGTAGATTTCATACTATACAATCAGGTAGGTAATTCATTACATGTACAACATTAAAGAGATAGGGAAAATTTGTTTTTATTAGTTCCACAGGTTATCTACAATATTATGTGGTGTGATGTTCTTCACATGAATTGCTCTGACAGTTTTTATATCTTGTGATTACATGCTGGTGGCAGTGTGCAAATAGGTTTGCCACATAGGAATTATCTGTTCCACGAGTTCATTTTCAATGGCATTCTAAAGATCAACCATCCTTGTAGGAGTTAAGAAAACTTATAGAATCATTGCGCTGCAAATCAGTAGAAAAAAAGACAAAAATCACTTACACAAAATCAGTTTTGAGTAGAAAAATATAATGTTCACTATTTTTAATGCATTAAATACTTTTTAGATTAAATTTATATACAATAAATTTATAAAAATTAAATTTCTGTAAAATCAAATTTAATGTTTTTTTCTTACATGTTAACAACAGATGTCCTGAGACATCTTTGCAAGGAAACTATACTAAAACAATAAATAACATTTATTTTAAATGTAAAAACACCAATGCATTATTTATTATACAAACTAGTGGTGTACATAGACAGTTATCTGTATTTGGATTATCAAAAAAACTAGGAATTCTCCAGTTCAACATTTATAAGTCCACATCTGCTTGATCATGGAGAACTAAAAATGCTGATGAAAAAAAAACTAGGAGCATGTAATATTTTGGTTGAATATCTGTACATGTAGGTGTAAGAGAAAATATATGCATAATATACACACAAATATTTTTAAATGTTCTAACTCTTACATGTAAATCATGTCAATCTTATATATATATATTAATAACAAAGGCATTGACTATAGAAAACCATTTTAAGTGTGCATAAAGCAGAAGAAGCTCCGATAATTCATCACCTAATTTGCTTCTTTCATGACAATTGGCTGATTACACATTTTCCATTACTTTGTGGATGTGCATAGCATTTTATTATATAGTACTTTATATGCCACAATAAGGCAATGTTTCTTATTATGCTCCTGCATTTTTAAATAAATGTCAATATAATTTAAAGATTAGGGACATAACTGAATAAGATGCTTAAACTCAAAAACTTTCAAAATGTTTGTTAAATAAATGAATTTACAGCTATGGCTGGTGGGAGGTTAGTGGGTGGAAGGATTGAGCAAAAATAGAAAAGGACTCATGAACATAGACAACAGTGTGGTGGTTGTGGGAAGGAGGGGGTATAAGGGGACTAAATAGTAATGGGAAATTACAATAATTTAAAAAAAACTAAATGAGATAATACACATACACACAAAAATAAATTAATTTAGTGTGTTGTACCAAATCATCTGTTGTTTTTCTCTGAAAATATGTGCATTTACTTAACTTTCTCTATCTTTCATTTATTCTGTCTTAATATTACACTGGAAGTATTAAAGCCTCCTTCATAACTTGTTTCTTTCTATTAAACATGCAAGGTATGTTGCCACTTTCTTTTCTTAAATCATTCATAGATTTTTAAACAATTAAAGCACTGTTTAAGAACTTTTCAGAACTTCGTATTGTCAACAGGAAAGATTCTGTATTCCTTAATACAAAGTTTAATTGAAATAAAATCTTCTTTTTTAGGCATTTTGTCATTTCAACACTTTTTCTATCAACTCCCCTCCCAATCTCTTCTATTTCTGTCTTAATGAATCTACGACCTTGATACACTGTTTTATACCTCAAACTAGACTAGCCTATAATGATAAAAATATAGTAAGGCACAGCCCCCGTTTATTTGTTTACCTGCTTGATTTATGGTCTTCACATTTGTCTTCTCTCTCTTTCACATGAGTTAAGTGATACTCAGCTTTTCATGACCTACTTTTACTTGGAAGCCATTCCAATGTCAGAGAAAGAACTATTTTCCCTTTTCCTTTATATTCCCATACCACTTCTTCATAGCACAGTTCCCCAAATTATGGGATATGATTAGTTACATACACTTATTGTCTTCCAAATTTTGATGTCCTTGAGATCTGGAACCACATTTTACTCAGAAAATACTATAGCTAACATATAATATACATTAAGTAATCATTTGAATGTCATTTAAAAGATAATAAAGTATCCATATGTTTGTTATTCCTTTTAAATAATCTGTTTTCCCAGCAGCACCCTTCAAAATGTTCTCCAAACTTACGTGAAATAATATGTGTGTATGCATGTAGAGATATAGGTAGAAGCATCTGCAACCATAAAAAATTAAGAACTGGTGACTGCTGATCTTAGTGGCAGTTTAGCTTCATATTTCAACTTCATAATAATAATAATACTCATATATCTATATGAAATAGTTTAATATTAAATGTATAAATAAGATAACATAGTTATAAAAATCATCATAAAAAACATACATAAAAATGTCCACATAAAATTAATTTACTTTAATTATACCTAATATACACATAGTTTTTACTCATATAAAATTAATAAAATATTACATATGTCATAGTTTCTTAGGAGCAAGATCTCTAAACTGCTAAAAAGAATCTGTTAGAAGATAATTTTTCCCTTGAGTCATAAATTATCTGTGGTTGATTTTATGTAAACATCATTTGAAAAATGCTGATTATTTGAGAATGTTGGTTGGCATGTGCAGTAAATGTGGCATAATCTGTGAAGTCTAATACATTATTTTTAGGAGATACTGAATATTTTTTCTATTATAGAGTATTCCTAAGTGATTAATCTTGGAGAAGAGTCTGCAATATATTAATACAGAATATGAGCATAATTTCTTGCTAAGACACAATAGCATATATATTACATATATAAACATTAAAACTAAATTTATACTTGAATTGGCTTTTCTAAAAATATAATCAACTTAGACACAATGGTGGAAAGAATATCTAACATTTGACATCTACTTTATGGTACACAAAATGAAAATTAAAGCATTAGTTGAAGGACATTGACCAGTGGTATAAACAAATGAAATATAAAAAATAACCCTATGTTCAGTATGTGCCTATTAAGTAAATTAAAATAAAAAAGACACATTATGTCAAATAACGCAACTATGTTCACTCACTCCAATATCTAGCAAGAAGAAAACTGAACATAAAATAATAAAGAATATATTTTACTCATTAGAGACTGTTATAAAATGTTTCCATGCTGAAAGAGAAATATTGAGATTTAGAATAAGCACTGTAGAGTGATTATAAAACAATTTTGGTTGTAACATTAATATTTATATTGATATTCAGCACCAAAACTTATTCACATACACAGGCAATACATATGGAGAGATAAATAAAATGTTATTCATTTTTATTAAGTGTAGTATTTAATTAGGAACCTCATTGAAATATATCATTTTCCTTCTTTTCCTTCTACTACTTTTCATTCTCTTTTATCAGTTTTCCTGCTTCTCCCACTCACAAAATATTGAATTGTGAATTTTCCAGGGTGCAATGTCAATTCAAGTATTCTTTTTGTTCTTAATACTTTAGTAATCTCATCCATGTGCAAATATTACGTACTGCCTCTAAAGAGATGACTACAGAAGTTTAATCTCTTGCCAATTTCTCTGCTAGATTTTACACTTGTATATAGAACTCTATTTGTAACAGTCTACTTAAATTCTTTAAGGAATCTCAAATCTAACTTATCTAAAACAAAAATCATTATTATGATTTTTTAATCCATTACTTGCTACTTCTCCATATCTGTAAGTGGGACCATCACTCATTCAGGTGTTCCATTCATACTATTACTTTATGCTACATCCAAATCATTCTTCTGTGACTTGAGTTATTCAGAATTTTTTAATATCTAATTTCAAATTCTTTAACCTTGTTTTATGTATATATTTTGTATTATTGCATCATTGTGAGAAAACAAAGAGGGATAATTTGGGTGGGGTGGGAGATTATTAAATTTTCATTAATTTTATATATCACAAATAAGGTTTATGATATATAAAATTTGCAAAACATTCAAAGTCATTTGGAAAAGTAGTCATTTTTCCTCTTAATTAAAAAAAAAGTAGAAAGGGAAATGAGGAGGAGAAGAAACTGAAAATAGCTTACAAAAGTGAACATTAAATTTTCAATGCTAGTGGAAAAAATTATGAAAATTTCAAGAAAAAATATCAGATACTTATTTGACTGCCATGGAGAAAACATGTCTAGTGAAACATTAGAGGAACCTCTAACATTGTCCATAATGAGTGTTATCCTACACACAAAATGTGTACCTTGTAATTATCAATAATTGAAAGTATATTTGAGATTAAAATTATGCCTATATATAATTGTACCTTCCTGTTTAATATTGGAATCCTACTCTGTGAGAGATGCAACTTCATAATTTATATAACTTCAATACAAAAATGTAATTTTACATATTTATTGTTTGCTATACACAAGTCAGTGTTTTAGGCACAGGAGATGTTAAAGATAGACAACTTCAGATCCATCAAGGATCTTAGTCCTATTGCGAAGAATTAAAAAATAATAATAAATTCATAAAACAAATAAAAATCATTTCAGCTTGTAAACATGTTGTGTAAAACATAAGTTATATGATAAACTGTAATAGAGCTTTGGTTTTGGTGGAATACTTAGGGAAAACTTTTCTTTGGAAATGACATGTGACAGATACCTGAAAAATGAGAAGGCATTGGCCAATTGAAATACCTTGGAAATAGCTCTCAGATAAGAACCAACAAATGTAAAGTATGGGAAAAGTGCTTATTATAGTAAGAAATAGGAATAACTCCAGTGTGAATGAATTGAGTGGAATATTTGTATAACATGAGTTTAGAAATACGGGCAGGGACTCCATTCTATAGGAATTAGAATGTTGATATTATAAAGTTCAAATTTCATTGATGTTGGAGGGTTTAAGCAGAGGAAAGGCAAGATCAGATTTATATTCTATAAAATAAATCTGACATATTCTATGAAAAATAATCTTTCATGTGGCAAATGCAGTATTCGAACCCAGAAAAGATGTAGACTTATTGTAGAATTGAGGCCAGGAAATGAAGTGAGCGGATTTGAAATACAGGTTGGAGGCAGATACAGTCACACTTAATAATGGATTTGAAATAAGAAGACAAGTAAAAAATGAAATTAAGGGGAATTCAGGCTTTAGTTCCAAACACAAAGTGGATACAGGCCTTTTGATGGGACAGAGTTAGAAATAAGAGTTGGTGAGGCTGTAGAGAGTGGAATCAAGAGCATTACTTTGTATAATGCCCTAATAAATTCATGGTGTCAGTTTAAAATCTGGAGTACTTAAAGCACTGAATTAATCTTGTGGCACTTAATAAGTAATTATTAAATATATCATTATTATCCTTTTTATAATTAATAGTAATTTTAGGTACTATCACAGTGCAACTTTCAAATTTGTGAACTATTAAGTTCTGTAGTTATATGGAGGTCTAAATATTTTTCCCTGCAAGTGTTGAATTGACATAAAATATGTTAAATAGATGATTTATTAAATTTTGTTTTAAATTTGACTTTTATATATTTCCTTAATTATCAGTTTCTCTGAAAATACATATTATTTTTAATTTAATTATTTTATTTTTATGCTATTATAGTTTCCCCACATTTTCCCTTTTAGACTGCCTCCAACTACCCCGTCACTTCCATAATCAGTTCCCTTGCATTGTGTGTGCACATGGGTCACTCATATATGTTCTTTGACTAGTCCATTCACCTTACTTCAATCAATCCCCTTCCTACAGCTGTAAGTTTGTTCCATAACTTTATGTCTCTGGTTCCATTTTGCTCATTAGTTTATTTTGTTTATTAGATTCTTCTCATCAGTGAGATCATATGGTATTTGTCTTTCAGAGACTGGCTTATTTCATGTAGCATAATGGTCTCCAGTTCCATCAATGCCATATCAAAAAGTAGGAGTTCCTTCTTTCTTTTTGTTCCACACTATTCCATTGTGTAGATATACCGCAGTGTTTTTTTTTTTTTTTCATTCATCTACCCATGAGCACTTAGTCTGTTTCCTTATCTTAGTAAGTATAAATATTGCTGCTATGAACATGGGGGTGCAGAAATTCTTTTGAACTGGTGTTTCAGAACACTTAGGGTATATTCCCAGCAGTGGAATCACTGGGTCGAAAGGCTGTTCCATTTTTAATGTTTTAAGGAAATTCCATATTGTTCTCCACAGTGGCTGCACCAGTATACATTCCCCAAAAGAGTGCACTAGGTAAAGTTCCCTTTTCTCTGCATCTGTGCCAGCACTTGCTGTTTGTTGATTTACTAATAATGGCCATTCTGATCAGTGTGAAGTGGTATCTCATTGTGGTTTTAATTTTCATCTCTCTGATGGGTAGTGATGAGCATTTTTCATATCCCTGTGGGTCATCTGTATGTCCTCCTTGGAGAAGTGTCTTTTCAGTTCCTTTACTCATTTTTTAGTTGGATTACTTGGCTTCCTGATGTTGAGTGATATAAATTCTTTATATATTTTGGAGATTAAAGCCTTGTTCAATGTGTTATTGGCAAATATGTTATCCCACATGGTTGGTCCCCTTTTAATTTTGACAATGATATCTTTAGCTGTGCAGTGGCTTTTTAACTTGATGCGGTCCCACTAGTTAATGTTTTCCTTTATTTTCTGTGCCCTAGGAGATATATCTGCCAAAGTACTGCTTCATGAGATATCTGGAAATTTAATGCCAGTGTGTTCCTTTAGGATTTTTATGGTATTACTACTTATATTTAAGTCTTTTACTATTTTGAGTTTATTATGGTGTATGTTGTAAAATGTTGGTCTAGTTTCATTTTTTAGCATGTACCATTCCAGCTCTCCCAACACTGTTTATTGAAAAGACTGTCTTTACTTCACAGTATGCTTTTGTCTCTTTCAGCAAATAATCATTAACTATAAAGGCATGGGTTTATTTCTGGGCTCTCTATTCTGTTCCATTGATTCATGTGTCTGTTCTTATGCCAGTATCTGACTGTTTTGATTACAGCGACCTTGTTTTATAGTTTGATATTAGGTCTTGTGATCCCTCAACTTTGTTCTTCTTTCTCAGGATTGCTGAGGATATCTGGGGTCATTTAGGGTTCCATATGAATTTTTGGAATATTTTTCTAGATCTGTGAAATATGCCATTAGTACCTTAATAGAATTTGCATAAGTTTATTGATTGCTTTGTGTAGTATGGATATTTTAATGACCTTAATTATTCTAATCCATGCACATGGTATATGCTTCCACTGCTTTGTATCTTCTTTAATTTTTTCTTCAGTGTTCTATAGTTTTTCCAAGTACAGGTTTTATACCTCCTTGGTTAAATTTATTCATAGGTACTTTCTTTGTTGTTGTTGCAGTAGTAAATGGGATCATTTTCTTAGTTTGTCTTCCTGACAGTTTATTATCGATGTATAAAAATTCCATCAATTTCTGAATATTGACTTTGTATAATGCTGCTTTGTGAAATTCACTTATTAGGTCCAGTAGTATTGTGGTAGAGCCAATAGGATTTTCTATACATAATATCATGTCATCTGTGAATGACAGCTTTCATTTCTCCTTTCCAATTTTGATGCACTTTACTTCTTCGAATGCTGATTACTGACTGTTTGCTGTGGCTTGGACTTCCAGTGATGTTGAATAATGCAATGATAGCAGACACCTCTGTCTTATTCCTGATCTTAAGGGAAATGATTTTTTTTTGTCCATTGAGTATAATGGCAGTAGGTTTTTTGTATGTGTCCTTTATCATGTTGATGTATGCTCCCTCTACTCCCACTTTGCTTAGTGTTTTTATTATAAATATGTGCTGGATTTTATCAAATGCTTTTCCAACATCTATTAATATGATGATGTGATTTTTGTCTTTCTTTTAGTTTTTGTGATGTATCACATTTATTGATTTGCTGATATTATACCATCCTTGCTACCCTAGAATATAACTCACTCCTCATAGTGTATATCTTTTTGAGGTATCGATGGTTCTGGCTTGCCAATATTTTCTTGAGGATTTGAACATCTACGTTCTTCAGAAATATTGGTCAATAAACTTGTTGTGGCTTTACCTGGTTTTGGACTGAGGATAATACTGGCCTACTAAAAGGGGCTTGGAAGTCTTCCCTCTTCTTGACACTTTGGAATAGTTTGAGAAGGATAGGTGTTGGTTCTTCTTTGAATGTTGGGTAAAATTTGCCTGTGCAGTCATCTGATCCAAAGCTTTCTGTGCTGGGAGTTTTTTGATTACTGCTTCACTGGTCGCTTTCAGCCTGTTCAGGTTTTCTGCTTCTACTTACTTCAGTTTTGGAAGATTGTACATTTGTAGATATTTATCCATTTCACCCGGGTTGTCCAATTTCTCAGCATATGGTTGCTCATAGTAATTTCTTACAATCCTTGTTATTTCTGTGGTAATAATTGTTACTTCTCTTTTGTTTCTGATTTACTTATTTGAGTCCTTTCTCTTTTTTTATTGATTAAAGTTTGTTGATTTTATTCATCTTTTCAAAGAACCAGCTGCTGGATTTGTTAGTTTGAATTTCTTTATTCTCCATGTATTCATTTCTGCCTGATCTTAATTATTTCCTTCCTTCTGCTCACTCTGGCCTTTGTTTGTTGTTGTTTTTCTAGATTTTTTAGATGTAGCTTTGGGTTGTTTATTTAAGATTTTTCTGTCTTCCTTTGGTAGGCCTGTGATTCTATGAAATTCCCGCTTTGGACCATTTTGACTGTGTCCCTTAGGTTTTGGGTTTTGTGTGTTCATTTTCATTTGTTCCTGGGTATTTTTAAATTTCTTCCTTGATTCAATTGTGCATACATTCATTAATGAATATCATGTTATTCAGTGTTCATGCATTTGAATATTTTGTTTCGGGGTGTTTTTTTTCCTAAGGTCAATTTCTAATTTCAGGCTATGATCCAGTTAGATGCTTGATATGATTTCAATTTTCTTGAATTTGTTAAGGCTTATTTTATGTACTACTGTGGGGTCTATTATTGAGAATAATCCATATGCTTTGAGAAGAATGAATATTTTGCTCCTTTGGGATGAAATATTCTGTATATATCAATTAAATTCATTTGATTTAGCATGTTATTTAATGCTGCTATATTCTTATTGATTTTTTTGCCTATAAGATCTGTTCATTGTTGATAGTGGTTATTAATATGCCCTATTATGACTGCATTGCTGTGGGTCTTTCTTAAAGTCCTCCAAGATTTTCTTTATATATTTTGGTACTCTTATTTTTGGTACAAGTATTGTATCCTCTTGTTGGACTAGACCCTTAAGTATTATGTAGTTTCCTTCTTTGTCTCTTATTATAGCCTTTGTTTTGAAGTCTCTTGTCAGACACAAGTAATGGTACCCCACCTCTTGTTTGTCCGCATTTGCATGGAACATTTCTCTCTCTCCCTTCCCTTTCAGTCTGTGTAACTATTTTGTTCTGAGGTTAATCTCATATAGACAGCAAAAGTTAGTGCCATGTTTTCTTACCTATTCAGCTAACTTACATCTTTTGATTAGAGCATTTAATCCATTTGCATTTAAGGTTATTATTTATATGTACTTACTCACTGACATTTTTCCCTTTGTATCTGTGTTCCTCTCTCTTTCTCTTTATTTTTCTTTTTAAAGCAGTCCCTTTAGCATCTCATGCAATGTTGCAATGCTAGTTTTGTGGAAATACAGTTCTTTTTTATTTTTCTTTTTTGTCTGTGAAGCTCTTTATTTTTTCCTTCCATTTTAAATGAGAGGCATGCTAGATAGTAAATAACTGTCTCTCTCTTGATGCCTTTAAGATTATCTCTTTGTCTTTAAACTTTGCCATTTTAATTGTGATATGTCTTGGTATGGATCTCTTTAGATTCATCTTGATTGGAACTCTCTGTGCTTACTGAACATGTATGATTTTTTTCTTCACCGGGTTAGGGAACTTTTCTTCATTATTTCTTCACATAGGTCTTCTATCCCTTGCTCCCTTTCTTCTCTACGATGCAAATATTGTTACATTTTATGTTGTCTCACAGCTACCTTAAACTCTCCTCATTCATTTTAAGGCTTTTTCATTTTATTGCTCTGAATGAGTCGTTTTTTTTTTTTTAACTTGTCTTCTGAATCACTGACTCAGCCTTTTGCTTCATCTAGCCTGCTTGTTATTCCTCCAAGTGGAAAGATATTGCAGTCTTCATTTCTGTCTTGTTTTTATTCATAGTTTCTATGTCCTTTTTCAAGCTGTTGTGATTTTCACTAAGTCCCTTGTAGTTCTCATTAAGTCCTTTGAGCATCCTTAGAACCATTACTTTGAACTCACTTTCTGATCATTTGCTTGCTTTAATTTCATTTAGCTATTTTTCTATGGATTCTTCCTTTTGTCATTTGGAAGTTTTTTTTTTCTTTGTCTCCCCATTTTAGCTGTCTATTTTTATTTTTCCCTGTGTTTTAGATAGATCTGCTTTGATTTGACTCCCTATCTTATGGGATAGCCTTATGTGGTGGGAGTCCTGTGGTACCCAGTGGTGTCGACTCCTTGATCTACTGATTTGTATGCTCTAGGAATGCTCTTTGTGTGGGTTTTGGGGATTTTCTTGCCTTATTTGGGTCCTGATTATTGTTGGCTTGTGCAGTGGTGGGGTCTCCCCTCTGGCTGGCCAACTAAGAGA
>PVKM010038550.1:0-14072 GCA_004027735.1 Carollia perspicillata
TTTACTGGTGATCTAATTTAAAAACTGTCTTGAAAATTAACACACATGGGCTGTTGACCCTTGCCTCCCGAGACGTGCCCAGTGTGTGACTTGAGACCTGGGTGCTCATTTTGGTGGCCTCCAGCCCCCTGTGGTTACTGAGCACTTAAACTACGGCCAGTCTAAACCGAGCTGTGCTCTAAGTATAAACCGCACAACTGATTTCAAAGACTTAATTTGAAGAAAAGGATATAAAATATCTCATTACTGTTTTATATTTATATTTGTTTCTAACTCCCATTAAAACCATTATCGAATCTAAGTGAGATACAACTTCTTCCTCTTCGTTTTTACTGTTTCTCAATGAACAGTGGTAATTGTCTGATTTATGGCACTGGTTTTATCCCACAAAGACAGAGATGCCAGTCCTTGGTGGCTACTAAGCACTTAAAATGTAACTTTAAGTGTCAAGTACATAAGAGGTTTCAGAGTTGGTTTAAAAAAAAACCCATAAAGTGTGTTATTGATATGTTCATATCGATTATATCTTTATATCTCAAATTTAATTTTAGAGAGAGGGGAAGGGAGGGAGAAAGAGAGGGAGAGAAACATCAATGTGTGGTTGCCTCTCACACGCCCCCTACTGGGGACCTGGCCAACACCCCAGGCATGTGCCCTGACTGGGAATTGAACCCGTGACCTTTTGTTTGCAGGCTGGCGCTCAACCTACTGGGCCACACCAGCCAGGGCTGTATTGATTATATCTTCTAATATTTTGGATATTTAGTTCTTTGAAGGGAGCTCCTAGGGGATTTAACAGTCCACGTGTGGGCCACATTATATGTCTCTGGACAACACCACCTTCCACTTCAGTACTTTGCAGGAGCCAGCGGGACCTTGTAGTGTCGCTGGACTTTTTCACGCAGGAGCTGAGCAGCAAGGCCGTGCTGTTCGTCTCTGCAATTCCTGAGAAAGGGAGTTGTGAGGGGTGATCAGGAGCTCACTTCAGTGTTGAAGACAGCTCCATCTAGGCCTGTTGTCCAAGAAGAGCTCGTTGTATTCTTAGTGTAAAGCAACTGTTCCCTTTTTCAGAGATAATGTTAGTTAACGTAACCCTGCAAGTTTTTTACTTATTTACTGCAAGTAATTATTTACTGCAAGTTTTTTCCAAATTTTAAATTAGTACATTTGGTTTTACTGGTCCTATGGGAGTGCCCACTTAATAACTGCTTTCCTGTGGTTTTGGTAGCCTGCTTGTATCCTGTCAAGATGCCTGGGACTGGAAGAGCCTCTCCAAATCAGCCATTCATAATTGTCTTGGTATCTGTATCAGAGATACCAGGACTGAAATTCTTACTGGACTAGTACTAAAATTAGTACTTCAAATACTTCTGAACTCGCACCTCACCCAACAGAGATGTGAGATCTTTCCCTATTTAAGCAACTAAGAAAGTTTATTCACAAATTTCTAAAATGTGTTTCGCGTAAAATTTCTAAAACATGGTTGTATCCTCTCCCAGTTATCCTGGCAGGGTACAGGAAATAATTCGTGTAGCTGAGAGAGACATTCTGTTTACTTGGATAGAAACACGTGAACACATCCTTTGTGAGCCTCACCATAACCCCTGACAGTTGCAGATCCCTAGAAAAATTTCCCCCAAGGATTCTCTGTCCATGGGAAACCTCCCCAGAGACCCGAGACTGTCTGCAAGTCACTCCATTTCCGTGTTTCAACACCTCCTTTTTACCAAGTTTAAATGGGGCATGCTGTCCAGAGTTTCACCCTGAATAGACGGTAAGAGCCATTCACTGTTCAGTCAGAGGCTAAGTGGATCTTCTCGTCCCCAGCAATCCGCTACTGTGACAGATGCCAGCTTATCAAACCAGATCGCTGCCACCACTGCTCCGTCTGCGATAAGTATGAACATCCGTTATTTCTGTCACGTTTACATGCTGGTGATCTTTTTATTAAATGCACTTCTTTTCTCACGGTTTTCCAGATTATTTGCCTTTCTCCCTCATTCAGGGACTAGAACTGGCACAGTCACTTGCATTAGTCACAAGTGTGGTTTGGGGCCCAAGTCTGTCACCCTGTTCCCCCACATGCACACTGACACGAATGAAGTGCAGGAGTTCCGGCAGCTCACACTTGGCCAGTCTGACTTAGTAAAGGTTTCTTTGGTGACTCTTTCCCTTCTTTATAAGGATAACTCACTCGACTTCATGACAGTCTGATGTTATGACGTACTATACCCACACGCACGGTGCTACTTGGCTTAGGGATTGCTATTAAAGGAAAAGTTTTATCCAGACCTTCTGTAAATCTGTTGACATTCTGCACTTTTGTTAGCATAAGACAGTTGTATGTTGACACATTGCATTGTTTTTCGATGTTAAAACATGTACGTTTGAGTTGAAAGTTCTCTTACTGCATTGTGCCTGGAACTGGCTGTGTATGTTAGCAGAGGCCTTGTGCTATCATTCTACTTTTAGATACATAAACAACTGTGTAATGTTTTACTTGCTACAACTCCTTTGAAATACCTTTTTTGTATATTTTTACATTTTAATGGGGCTACATTTTTACAGGGTGTTGAGTTTTGTGTCTGTCTGGGTTTTTTTAGGTGTATTTTGAAGATGGACCATCATTGCCCATGGTGAGTCTGGCTGTATGCTTCCACAAGTCACTAAACGGAATCATTTCTCTATTTGAACCTTTTTATGACTGAAATCTTGCCTTAGCTGATCTCGGAGGTGCTTTCATATTTAATTTCTGGCATTTGTTTAATTAGTTCAGAAGAGTGTTTATTCAGGAGAATTTCCATGAAATAATTTTACAACCAGTAACTTAGCAATTTAAAAGTTAATTTCTCATATTTGCTCAGAACAAATGGTTTTCTTTGTATGCACATGCGTTAACATAGAAGCTCTAAAATACTCCCCAGAAATTATGCCTGAGTGTACACATAAACACAACACCTCATTGGAAGTTTCTAATTATTAATTCATCTAGAACTTTAACAATTTATTTTACATAAAACTTGGCATTAACAGGTAGAGTAGCAAATATGCAAATATACACATATATTGAAATAAGGCTTTCCACTTAGAATGTGTTCATATTTTTAAAATTTTTCTTTTTTTCCATTCTATTCTTTTTTTTTAATTGTTGTTCAAGTACAGTTGTCTCCATTTTCCCCCCACCACTCACCCCCCACCCCACCCATCCCCACCTCCCATCCTCGATCTTACCGGCTTTGGCTTTGTCCACGTGTCCTTTACAGATGTTCCTGGACAACCCTTCCCCCTTTTCCCCCCATTATCCTCCTCTCCCCTCAATTTGTTCTTTATTTCAGTGCCTCTGGTTATATTTCGCTTGCTTTTTTCATTTTGTTGATTAGGTTCCACTTATATAAAAAGTATTTCTAAGTCGGGGATTTAGGTGATTTAATGGAGGACTCTTTGAAAGATCTGATTAACTAATGAAGGTGGATTTTTCTACCTTTCCCTGTAATTCTTCATCCCAGTGTGCACGTGCCTTTGACAGTCACACTGAGGTTGCCAGCCAGCTTGGAGTGGGACGTTGAGCATGACTGCCACAGCCTCATCTTCCTTCGGGGGTGGCACTTGAGAAAATGACACCAGTTGTAGGTTGAAACGTACAGGGTCTGGCACAAATAACACCCCTATTTTAATATCACACTTAAGCACACCACATGACATTTTAGGTGAACCGTTCAAATTAAAACTATAAGTTGTCACACCCACGTTATTACCCTGCCCACCGCACTGGAGCAGGTGTTGCTTCTGCCGGACGCTGCACACACACAGGGAGTCATTATCTTAGTTGCAGGGAACCATGGGGAGTGTCGGGTTTACTGTCTTTACTGTCCCCACTCCAGGACGCCTTTTCCTTTTGTCCGTGTACGTTTTCTCCTCTAACACATCAAGGCCCCTTCACCGCCGTGACGATGACCTTCTCAAAAAGGATCTCAGGAACTCACCTCCGTTTTGTATTCATTCTCATGGTATCCATTCTTTTGCTTTCCTCTTTCATCCATCGTATTCATTCTGTTCAAATTCTCATCAAGTAATTTCCCCCATATCTTTAATGATAAGCAGCCTGAATCCTCCTTATGTTCCTCTGTTGACCCTTCCATAGCAAGTGCTGTTGGTGTCGCCCACCCCACCCCACCACAGCCCCATGACCCGCCTGTGAGTCCACTGTACCCGCAGGGGCGGTTCCCGTGCCTGCTGACAGCTCCCCACGGGAGACACCTCTGGGGTTCTCTGCTGCCCTGCCTGAGGCCCCTCTTCTGCCTGCGGGGTTCGCTCTACTTCTAGGTGCCAGGGAGGGCGTTAACGCTTCCAGAGGTGGCTCTCAACCAGCGAGGGCCTGGTCCAGGGCATACACTGCTCTCAGTTCTCCCCCTTCCTTATTTCAAATAAACTGCATCCAGGTTCTTGTCTCAGGGTCTGTTTTAGGAGGAACACACCCTTTTTTCTGGATAGAGGTGTGTTCTAGGTAGAATTTAGCTGAGTGGTCAAGAAGTCAGGGGCACAGAGTTGACTCTGCCTTGTGTAACTTACAGTAACGAGGGACTGGGATGAGGTGGAAACAAGTAGGGGTCGATCCCAAAGTAGTCTGTACCTGCACAGCTTGCCGTGTCCTTGGTATATTCACAGAAATCACAGACAGAGAGAATACTTACTACCTAGCCTCTTTTCTAAACCTGCAATTAATTTGACTTTGTCAGAAACTGAGAGCAAAATTTGACAATCTTCCTAATTTTGGCAGACCCTGTTACACGAGTGAGGGGGGACAGATATAAGACTCCACAGTTTTTCAAGTGGGTTCAGATCGCATACCTTCATACCAGGGGCAGATTGCTTCCCAGTCACTTATTGAAAATACTGTTTTCAAGCCCAGGTGGGTTGAATCCATGAATGCCAGACCTGGGGGTACAGAAGGGTGACTATATATTTATTGAACAAAAATCTGTGCATAAATGGACCCGTGCAGTCCAAACCTCTGTAGTTCAGTGGTCGACTATAGAGTTAGATGGTTTATGATTAATTAAAGCAGTGTTGCATATCAAATTTTATTTTCTTACACATCAAATTTTTAAAATCTAAACACAGAACTTTTTTGCAATGAAGCAGATTTTTAAAAATGTTTTTATGTGTGAAGAAATCTTAGGAGTTAGACTCAAGAAACACCAATGCATTTTAAATACTAGGAAACTACATGCTGTGTTAAGGTAGAACGTATGTGTGCCTATGTTGAAAACATGAAACTCATCGAAAATGTTTTTGTTTTGTCAACAGGGTGAACAATTGTGTCGGATTTTCAAATTATAAATTTTTCCTTCTTTTCTTGGCTTATTCCCTGCTGTACTGCCTTTTTATTGCTGCTACAGATTTACAGTATTTTATCAGATTTTGGACAGTAAGTCATTATCTTGTTGACTTTTTAGGTATACAACAATATACAATATACTTTTGCGTTGGTGAATTATTTCAGACACTGATTTTGTAGAACTGAGCTCATTTATAGTCAGTCCTCATTATTTGCAGATTTCGTATTTGTGAATTTACCGTCTTGCTGAAGTTTCTCTGTGACCCCAAACCAACACGCACAGAGCTCTTGTGGTCATTTGCAGACATGCACAGAGCGTCCGAAAATTTGCGTGGCCCGTTGTCAGTCGAGGTCACACCAGGAGACTGTCTTCTTGTTTCAACTCTCATGTTGTTACCCAAGTGTGCTTTTCAGTCTATGTATTGCCCTTTTTTTTTTTTTTGCATTTTCATGCTTTTTGTTGGTCATTTTTCTGTTTAAAATGGTGTTCAAACAGTGCTGAAAGCACCATCTGGTGTTCTGAGCACCAGCCTTCTGTGCTTCATGGAGAAAATAGGTGTGCTGGCTGAGCTCCCTTCAAGCATGAGTTACAGTGATGTTGGGTGTGAGTTCTATGTCGACGAATCAACAGTAAATATTGAGTAAGTTGTCAGTAAGGTGTCTTTAAGCACAAGCACCCCAAAACACAGGTTATGTGCTGATCAGTTGACAAAGATGTTGTGAGCAGAGGCTTGTTGGGGCCAAACCCCGTGTCTTCCCTGGGATGAATCCAGAGTTCACGGCAACTTTATAGAACACAACCACTGAGAATAGCAAGAGTGGACTACCTAAGATTTTTTTTAGTATTTAAAAATAGAAGTGTTTTCTTTATGTTGTAATAAGATTATTTTTTACACTATTACGTCTGTAATGTCCCAAATTTTTATTAGGTATTACTTGATTAGGCTTTAATGAACTCATTTGTTTTCTGCACTATTTATTTTAAATGTAAGCAAAATAAAGTTAAAATTTAGTATTTTAAATATCCAAAGATACCTGTGAACACCAAACAATGGTAAAACTCTCTTATCCCCTGCCAGAATTGCAAAAATATTGGTTATTATGGTAAGTCTTTCTCAATTGCTAGATCATTTGTGTGGGGTTTTAAACACATTTGCTACTAAAGGTTTATTGGACACCTACTATGTGCCAGTTACATTGCTAAGCACTAGGAATACACAGGTGTGTGGACGTGCTCGAAATATTCTAGTGCACTTCCCCTGTCCAGCCTGAAGAACGGCCCCCAGTGCACATCTGAGAGAGTATCACCCCACTGCTCTGCAGTCCTGGGAATGGTCCAGCTCCAACCACACTTTCTTTCTAAGGAAATAACCAGAGTTTTCACTGTGAAGACTCTGCTGTCAAAAGCTGGCAGTGAGAGCCTGTGATCTGTGTCAATCTGATAGATAGTTCAGGGCACTGGGACAATGTGTGACCTTCTGTTAGAAGCAGACACCTCCAGCGGCTCCGGAGCTTCCCTGAGTGCCCAGAGCCCCCAGCCTGCCATTGCAGACTGAGCCCAGGTCTCCCTGGACAAAACCTGTGATGGGAGCCAGCCTGGTGTTGCTCAGAGATGGCCTGTCCTACCACACGGGTGTCGTAAGGCGTACTTTAGACAGGTGTTACGGTCCAGTGTTCACCTTTTCCGTGATGCTGCCGTCTACAATAGGCCGAAGCCTTGCTGTGGGTGTGTTGTTCCGTGTGTTCTTGATGCTGTTGTTTGTGGTAAAGTGAAACATCAGCGCGTGTAGTAGCTAAATTGTGCCAATTCACCTTCATTTTATGGCTAAATATAAAACTGTTTGTTAGTATCTGCAGTATGTTAGCAATACATGTTCAAGTAGTAAATTCCAAAGTATATTTTATAGTTCCGTTAATCTTGTTTTCTTCTGTTATAGTCTACACACACACTACCAGTTTTTCTATGATTCGGTTGGTTATGCCAAACAAAATAAATGTCCCATGTTTGAATATCTTTTCCATATATATCTATATTCCAGTAAACATTTATTTAATCTGATGCTATATGTGTTTCCTCAAAGTTTCAACATAAAGCCATGTATCTTTCTCCATACCTAAATTTAAGAAAACTTTTAAGAAAAAAAAATCTTACTTATAAAAGTAGGGGAATACCTATCCCTTTGACAAAACATTTCATTTTCTTCCTTTCTTTGTAGAATGGTCTACCTGATACTCAAGCCAAGTTCCATATTATGTTTTTATTCTTTGCTGCAGCTATGTTTTCTGTCAGCTTGTCTTCTCTGTTTGGCTATCATTGTTGGCTAGTCAGCAAAAATAAGTCTACATTAGGTGAGTATCCAATTGTTGTAGTTAAAAGAACTTTAAGTACATAAAGAGATATTCATCAAAAGTCACCATTTAATTCCATGCCCACCTGTCCTAGAGTGGTCAAAATCGTTCCCGCTCCACACATTGCTTTGTGGGATGTGACTTAGATACAGGCTTACTCCTTTAGTATTTTATTGGCTGTCCCTTGTATGTAAAGCATTCTGTACACTTAGTGGTGAGCAAGGCAAAACAGCCTGGCGAGGGGCATGGAAAACCATCAAGCAAACATAAAAAGTAATGGCAAGACGCACAGTGCTTTAAAGGCAACAAACCGGATGCTGAGGTACCAGTCAACGGTGGAAGGGTACCTGTTTAGGTGAGTGGCCGGGGAAAGGCTCACCGCACTGAGACAGATTTAACCTGAGAAGTCAGTCACGGAAAGAGCCAGAACATTTCAGGCAGAGAAAACAGTGTGTCCAAAAGCCTGACGGAGGCAGGATGCCGAATATATTTATTTAATCAGATCAGTTCAAGACTAGGAGACCGAAGCTGCGAAGCATCACTGGAAGACACTAAAGAAGACCTAAGTCAACGGTAAGATTCCCATGCTCGTGGATCAGAGAACTTAATATTGTTAAGGTGGCGATGCTTTATTTCAAGAGGCAGTCCAACGCCTCTTGTCCTTTCGAAAAGCCTTTCCTGCGGAAATAGAAGAGCTGATCCTCATGTTCTTACGGAATTTCAAGGGCCCCAAATGGGGAAAACAATACACATGCACACGCACACATGCACACACACACACACACCACCAGAGTTCTTACTGTTTTCAGAATTTTCTAAAACTCTAAGTGATTAAAACCATGCGATATTGGTATAAGGAGAGGGATATCAACCAGTGGAATAGAACTGAGAGTCCGGAACTAAACGCACATACCTTCAGTCAACTGATTATCAGCAAGGGTAGCGAGACCATTCAATGGGAGAAGAAGAGATCTTTAACCAATGATGCTGGGAGAAAAAGGATGAAATTGGCCCCTACCCCACACCAAACACAAAGTTTGGTCACAAATGGCTCGGTGACCTAAATGGAAGATCTCAAACTGCAGACTCTTAGAAGAAAACAGAGGAGGGGTAAATCTTCAGGACCTCAAATGTAGTGATGGCTCCTAAGGTATAAGACCAAAAGCATGAGCAACAAAAGAAAAGAGGTTAAAGTAGACACTATCCAAATTAACAATGTTTGTGCATGAAAGGGCTTTATCAAAAAAGCAAAAAGACAGCCTGAAGAATGAGAGTAACATCTGTAAATCATGTGTCTAGTAAGGGCCAAGTGTACAGAATAGAGAAACTTTACAACTCAGCAACAAAAAGACCAACAGCCCAATTTGAAAATTGGCAAAGGATTTGAATAGACATTTAAGAAGACATTTCTCTAAAGAAAACATACAAATGGCCAACAAAGACATGAGAACACGCTCAGTATCATTAGTTGTTAGGGAAAATAAAAAGGAAAACAGCGAGGCACCACTTCATACCCACCAGGATGGCTTTAATCAAAAAGTGAAAAACAAGTCTCAGTGAGGATGGAGAGAATCCGAAACCTTCGCGTATTGCTGGTGGGAAAACAGAATTGTGTGGACACTGTGAAAACAGTTTGGCGACTCCTCAAAATAGAAAATAGAGAATTACCATGTGACCCAGCGAGTCCACTCTTAGGTATGCACCCAAAAGAACTGAAAAGAGTGATTCAAGAGACATTCGTATGTGAGCGTTCATAGCAATACAGTTTACGTTAGTCAAAAGGTGGAAACAATCCAAATGCCCGTCAAATGAATAGAAAAAATACAATGCATATGAATATTATTCAGCCACAAAGGATGAAGTACTGAAATATGCTGTAGCATGTAACTGCCTAATGAGTATAGGAGTTCTTTCAGGGTGATGAAATTTTTTTGGAACTTGATATAAGTGATGCTTGCACAAAATTGCAAATGTACAAAAAGCCACTGAATTATTCACTTTAAAGTGCCTGATTTCATGTTCTGTGAATTTCAGCTCAATTTTAAAGAAAGCTTCTAGGAAAAGAGCCAGCAATATTTGAGGCACCATCCACATGGTGGGAGCATAGGAAGCTAAAAGCAAAAAACATGCTATGACGTTTGATGAGTAAGCAGGGACTAAGCTACATAGAGTCTTCTAGATCAAGGTTAGGAGTTTGGGCATCCATCCAGAACTTAGAAATCCTTATGATCTCAAAGGACACTTCAAACCGTGAGATTCCATTATTATAATCATCAGTAAAGAGTCCTACAGTCAAAGAAGGATCAATTTTAATATTCAGGTGAAGTCTTATCATAGCAGATACTATCAGGGTGAAAATTGGTATATTTTTTAAACAAAGTATGTTATTTCATAACATATGTTGGACAACTCAATTTTAACTCATCTTAAGAAAATTGTTTCTAGAAGCTTTTAACTTCCAAAATTTGTCGATTGAACTTGTAACACTGAAAGGACTTACTCTGGACAATATGGTCCTCTAATTATAAAAAAATTTAATATAAATCTGTGTAACCCAGGGTGATAAATGTTAAGGATCTTGCAAATTGCCACATTTCTCATGGCACCTTGACTCTGCTAGTTAGAGTCTTATTTTCTAAATAATGGGCAAAACTCACTACACTTATCTGTGTATTCATATTCAGAAATTAAAATCTTAGGTGTTTGTATCTCAGAAGAGCAGGCAGCATTATGGGAGGAACATGGACATGCTTGTTCAGGTTTCATTCTGACATTTATTTTCTGTGTGACTCTGGGCAAATCCTATGGCCTCTCTGACCCTTGGCTTCCATCTGCCGAGTGGGCATAACCACATCCGGCGTAGGATTCTGCCCTGGATCTTGGTTTGGACAAACAAGCTTTAAAGTACATTTTGGTTAGCTGGGGAAAAAGGTATTACTGGGATAAGATAAAATTTTAAAGAGATTAGAAAATGGCGCTTAGTGACTATAAAATGCAGGTAGATATCTTCATCCATCCATCCACCCATCTACAAAAAAGATTTAGAAGATGTAAAGTTTTCACTTGCTTACATGTTTGTATTTTCTAATGTTCAGCAACACACATGTGCCACTATACTAGTTAATAGGTTTCTTAAAAAGAAAATAAATGTAATTATGTGATTATTTTAAAACAGAACAGACGATCCATACTGCCGAGCTGTTGGCAGGTACATTAGTATTCACAAGTGGCCAGCCATTGATTTTCGGGTTTCTTTCTTTAATTCAGTCACTTCTGAACTTACTGGCTCCTAACCAATGTGTTCTTCACTCATGTGATTACTGTCTTTCGTAGAGGCATTTCGAAGCCCAGTATTTCGACACGGAACAGATAAGAATGGATTCAGCTTGGGTTTCAGTAAAAATATGCGACAAGTTTTTGGTGATGAGAAGAAGTACTGGTTGCTACCCATTTTTTCAAGGTATTTTGTTGTGAACATTTTCAGGTTTTAAACTAATGAAAGTGAATCAACAAAGGAACTCCATTATTCTGGACAGAAACTCTTATTTTTTAAAGTATTGTTTTGTGACTCACTGTTATGTCAGCGTGGAAATTGGTTAACCCATCATCTCCTTAAACACTGTGTTGACACCAGTGTCCGATACACGTTTTGGGCCATAATCTGACTCTGTTCTGCCCAGACGTCGGCACTTTATAACCGTTCACTCTGCTGTCTTCTTTACTGCCCAACCGTACGTTTCTGTGTTCCTTCTAGTCTAGGTGACGGCTGCTCCTTCCCAACTTGCCTTGTTAACCAAGACCCTGAACAGCCATCTACTCCTGCGGGGCTGAATTCCACGTCTAAAAAGTAATCCCATATTTTTTCCCTATTTTACTTTCGAATAGTATATTCTATTCTCGTGTATCCTTTGGTTACATATTTCTTTGAAAAACTAAGAACGTAAGATAATTTACTATCGTGCAGTGGGTTCCACTTGGAAGGAGGGAAGGAGGAAGATGCAGGAGCTCCCGTTACACTGGTGGGATTCTGTTACTGATCTGGGTGGTGGGTAAACAGGTGTTCTCTGTACATTTTGATTGACTGAAGTACATTATGGTTTGTAAACATATAGTGCTTACTAAATCAGCTTCCCTGGCGATCAGGTGAGCAGATCCAGGGCCAACTTTCCCTCTGACCCTCCCGGTCCCTCCTCTCTGGTAACTGATACAAAGAGATCCGGAAACTACCCCGGGTCAGGCCTTGGAAAACCAAACGGAATCCCAGACACCTGCTGGGCGGCTCATTAGCAACATGCACCATATTCTTAATGCTCTTTGAAGCCCTCTAAGCTTTACCTGAGGCTTTTCTGTAGAGAGCCAAGGGAGGAGGTCTTGGAAGTATATTGTCTGCAGACTCCCGCCCATGCTATGAATCTTTGGTTCCAAGTCTGTCAGGAATTTGAGGAAGACCTAAAATCTGATTCTGACTTTCCTACTGATGAGCAAAAGGCAAATATTTAAAATGCTATATATATACACATATATGAATGTTTAAGTTTTACACACTAATTTTTATATCATTAAGATAGCAAACAACTAGAACAGGAACAGAATCATCGATACAGAGATCACTTGGAGGGTTATCAGCTGGGAGGGGGAAGGGGAAGAATGAGGGAAAAGGTAAGATAATTAAGAAGTGGAAATTGTCAGGTACAAAATAGACGAGGGGATGTTAAAAATAGTATAGGAAATGTGAAACCAAAGAACTTACAAGCATGACCCATGGACATGAACAAAGCCAGGGGGTGGGTTGCTGGAGGGAATGGGGTTACCAGGGTAGAGAGGGGGAAAGGGAGAAAAATTGGAACAACTGTAATAGCATAATCAATAAAATATATCAAAAAAAATAAAATAAAAAATAAAAATAAAATCTTTTTTAAAAGATAGTTATTTGACTATGACCATAGTTTAATTTTTAATGAAATCCAGTAGCAAAATCATAACTATACTAACGTTCTTGGTTCAATTTGGAGGTTTTCTTAGTTGCCAGGATGCCGTGCACACGGCACCTGCACCCGCACCTGCACCCGCACCTGCACTCCCCGTCAGCTGCGTATTTCTCATTGCTAACAGTGCTTTGTCCTGTGGGGCCTGGCCTGAGCCCAGCATGCTTCTCAAGGCAGCGATTATGGCAGCCATTCCAAATTATTTTCAATTGCCATGAGATGAAACCTACTTGCCACCCCATCCCTAGAGGGAGCAATGTACAGACCAGAGTCTATCAGTTAATAAGGAGGCCATGTTAATGTGTTTCACAGGGACGTTCAAAGGCACCAGAGGCTTACTGGGTCATATCCTCTGAGTTTTAGCTTGAAAATTCCACAGAGCTAAGTGTTCATGGTTTTTCTTTATACTTTGATGCAGAAAAATATGGTTTTAAGTTGTTCGTTAGGTTTTCATAGCTTTTATAAACTTTAACAGTAGTTCTCAATAATTTTTTTTATCTTTATTAAGTGGTTTTTGTAGTTTAAGACTATTTGGGTTTTCGAGATAATCTGTCTACCATTAAGTGTACCATGGGAATCGAGGGAGATCCCAGTTCTGGCATTGTTACCCAGAAAGGTGATCATGAAGTCACCAGCCTTCTCCTCCTTCCCTTTAAATGCTGGGATTGGGTTTTGACAGATAAAGTCTGTGCTACAGAAGTTTATAATTTCCCCTGATTAGCCCTTATAAAACTTCCATGGTTAATTCTGCATCTCCTCTGTGCCCCAGAGTTGCCCAGGTAGCTGCTTGTCTACCCAACCTTCCCCCTTAAATGTCCAAAAGCCATCGCCAGGTGAACAGGTGCAAAGCATTCCTCTTGATTCCAGGTGCCCACCCCCTCGCACCCACCCCCTCGTGCCCACCCTAGACCTGATCTCCTCCATCTGTGAATCAGTATTCATGACCTCCATTCTCCCAGGTGCCCAGGCCAGAAACTCTGGGTCCTTTCAGGTCCCTGTCTTGCAGTTGCCTTATTTACTCCGTTTGCAAGCCCTGTCCCGATCCACCCCCAGAATCCCTCCATATCGTTTTCTCACAGTTGTTTCACTTCCTGGTCTTCCGACTCCATGTTTGCCCGACTCCAGTGTATTCACCATGAAGAAGTCAGTGCGATCCTTTTAAAACATACATCAGATTTTGTCATTCCTCTCAAAAACCTCCACTGATTTCCCATCTTACTCAGAATAAAGACTAATGAGTGTCCTCACCTTGTCCAGTCACATCTGTGTGCTGCACCTGGCATATGGCCTCTTTTCAGAGGAATAATAGGAATCAGAGTAAAAAAGATTTTTCATGTGAATGGGAGATGATATTTTTTAAAGATTTACTTTAAAAATTGTAATAAGGGTATGATAAAGCT
>PVKM010038551.1:0-14357 GCA_004027735.1 Carollia perspicillata
AACTGTTTCAAGTAAAGTTAAAGACAAGCACTACTAGAGCCATCATATAGAAAAATCTAAATGAACTTTTTGGCTAACCCAATAACAGTGACCACATTTATACATTTTAGTTAGCAAGATTTATGGACCAAGTGCTATGTCCATTCTTTATACCCAACATAATAAAAGTTAAAAAAGAATAATTAGAATCTTTGTCTTCCAGCAGTCCACAAACTGATAAAAAATTAACATATATTTAATTCACAATAATATAATATAATAAAGTGTGACTATTTTAAGACTTGTTCAGTGTTTATAAAAATATCTCATTCAAAACATGACCTTTATAATGCATAGGAAAACATTAAAGTGACCAACTTAGGCTAATTGTAAATTTATTTAATAAATGTGCACATTTGGACAAATCGTCAAAGAATTTAGATAGTTTATGCTCAGTGATTTTATTTGTAAAATACCAGTTCTCACAATTTTTGTAGAGATATCATTTTATACCACTATGGCTTCCTATTAAATGTTTAATATATGTTAATATATGTTATATGTTATATATAAATAACTATTTATATATATATACATATGTATACCCCTAACCAGTTTTACACTATTGACTTCCTCTGTGCAGCAATTGACTGAAGTATGCAAAGTAGTTTAGATTTTTCATGTTTTTCTTTATATAATATGCACAGAAGCGTACATTTTCTGCTTTGGTAATAAATGTGTTTTATAACTTTTAAGCAATTTTATAGTGAATAAAAGCCCATTTGTACCATAATTATCATCTTGGAAATCTAATGCTTGTTCAAATTTACAAATTCCTTTTGTAATCCTTCCTCTTGATTTTTTATTCCATTAACTATTGAGTCATTTGAGTTTATTTAGTTACCTTATTATCTAAATACAGTGTATCCAGAGGACCTAGAATTCTTTACATGGTAACAATATCTTCTGCCATGAGTGCTTCAATCTGTGACCTGACCAGTGATCTTGGATGCATAAGAGACAAAAAAGAGAGTATCATTGATTAGATCAATCATTTAATCAACAAATACTAAGAGCTGTGGGGGAGGTAAAAAAAAAACACAGAAGATAATTATCTCTGCTATCAAAGAGATTACAGTCTTATTACAAATGTAAAGTGTGCAAGAGGCAATTAGAAAATAAGACTGTATATAGCAAAGCATTTAATGGGGGTAGAGGTACAGCCTCACCTTCTTCTGATATAAACCAAAGAGTTAGACAAGATGGGCTGATACCTTTCAGAAGTACCATCTCCATAAAAGTTGAAGGAGTGGACATATTTGAGGTAAGGCCTTAAAAAGCTAATTTACGTCTTTGCCAACTATGTTTCTTTTCTCCATCTCACTTCCACTTCAGTCTGAATACTGAGAAAATTTTATCTTTATAAGGTTGTCCCTAAGAAGTATAATTTAATTGATCATATGTCATGATTATAAATACAAATTCTCTATGTGAATTTGTTTAACTAAACTAGTTTAACTGAAATAGAGAACAGGCTGACAGTGACCAGAGGAGAGAGGGGAGGGAATTTCAGGGGAAAAGGGGAAGGGTTTACAGGAACAAGTATGAAAGACACATGGACAAAAACTAGATGGGGTGGAAATGGGAGGGAAAGGGGAGGGCTGGGTGGGTAGGCTGGGATGGGGTAAAAGGCAGAAAACTGTACTTGAATAATAATTAAAATTAAAAAAAACTACTTTAAGCTAGAATAATACACAACTAAAAAATTCTAGTGTCTAAAATTCTTTACTGTTATTACTTTTTTTGAAAGTAGGACTTCTAAAATTCTAATAACAATGTCAGATTAGGTTTGAGTTGCATAACTAGAAAAACAAGGGGCTGATTGTTATGCAGACATATAACACTTACCAAAATCATTCATATCAGACAGCCTGGAAAGAAGTACATCTTACAGGTGGGGCTTCGGCACATCTCCCTTGGCTTCAATTAACCACTGTGGAAATAATGGAAAATTTAGAAAATTGGCTTAAAGTAGTGGATTGTAAATATTCTAGTGGATGTAAATAAATAAATTAAAATGAAGAATTATAAATTCTCAGATTGAGATGATATCAGAAATTCAGTATCATTCATGGGTGTAAAAAAACCATTATTAGCTCTAGTTGAAACTGCCTAATGTATTGTCAAGTCTGACTGTGAGTTGCTGAATTACAATATAGGTTATGTTCTGAAACTCTCCCAGACTCTTGTACATTTTAGAGTATTTATTGGGAAATAGCATAACCCCAAAATTGAAAGAAGGGCATTACAAGGATTAGAATAACCCTGAGTCTCATACCCAAACCTAGACTACAAAGCTGAGCATCCTTCGTTTAAATACTTTATAAATACTTCACATAATAACAAATGACAGTTTTTCCTAAAACTCTCAGAAAGTAGTAGGTTTTTGGGTGGTGGGCACACAATGCAATATAGAGATGATGTATTATAAAATTGTACATGTGGAAATTGTATAGTCTAATGAACCAATGTAACTCCAATAATTTAATTTTAAAAAGTAGTAGTGGTAGGGAAGAAAGAGAAGGTCAATTCTCAAAGTCTCCCTCCTACTCTTAGATTATTATAATTATATATATAATTATATATATATTTAATTATATATTAAATATATATTTATTATATTAATTATATATTATTATATATTATTATATTATATATTAATATATTATTATTATTATTTTTAAATATTTTATTTATTTGTTTTTAGAGAGGGGAAGGGAAGGAGAAAGAGTGGGAGAGAAACATCAATGTGTGGTTGCATCTCATGTGTCCCCTACTGGGGACCTGGCCTGCAACCCAGGCATGTGCCCTGACTGGGAATTGAACCAGCGACCCTTTGTTTCATAGGCCCATGCTCAATCCACTGAGCTACACCAGCCAGGGCTAATATATTATTATTAATATTATTATTAATATAATATATTATATTAATATAATACACAATGTATTATTATATATTATATTATATATTATTATATGTTATTATATATTATATATATTTATTATATTAATTATATATATTAAATATATATATTTAATTATATATATAATTTTATATATATAATTATATATATATATATATATTTTTTATCTCCAAGCTCAGATGTACATGTAGCATCAAACCATGAGGTAATTGCTGTTCCCTCTGCTCAGCAGTGGATCAGTCAGTCAAGTGTTAACTCCATTGTCAGTGAATAGCTGTTCCAGAAACTTTCTCTTCACGGAAGAACATGACCCAAATTTCTGGCACCAGGGATGAACAGTTTATCTAGCAAATACAGCTTTTCTTTCCTGAAGAGCACAGAATTCCAGAAGGGACTAATTTTCAGCTGTCAGTGACAGTAGTACGCTGCTTCTGCAGCACTTCTATGTGCCCCCTTCCCGGTTCTTTGTTATAATTTACCCTCACAAACCCTGATCATCTTGCCATTGCACAGGGAAACATGCTGGCCCACTCTATAAAAATCTATGAGCCAAAAGAAGAGGGTGGGCAGGAAATGCCTAATTATGATCTATGTGTCTAAGTAAGACCCATGTATGCAAGAGGATGAAACCGGTTTGCACCCCAAATTCAGTGAAACTTGGGGAGATCCAATAGTCTGCGACTGGGAAGATTAGAGTACATCTCAAATGTTGAAGTACACTTGCAAAACTATGCATCAACGAACACTCAGAAAACGGCGTAATGTTTGGTGGGCCTCTTTCAATTCAGAGGCTATTTAAACCATATTTGTGGGTGTTTTATAACCCATTTACTGAGCATCCCTTATGGCTGCAAACTTTGAGTGGTCACAGAGAAAAAGCCAACTCATAGCTTGTCTGGGCTGCAGCCTACTCAAATGTGCCTGATAGCCCAGCGGATACAATGGTGCTTGAAGATTAGAAAAATGTAAGGGCACTGGCAATGTCAGATAGCAGAATCACAGTCCAGGCCTCTTAGGTTTTGGAGAGGAAAGCTTTCTGTGGTAATAATTACTCCACTGGCATGCTACTAGAATAATCAATTGCACAGGCTGCCCAGGACAGAATAATGTCCTGGACAGCCTATCATTAACTGGTGTTCTTATCACAAAGCTATGGAGGTGAAAGTGGACAGCAGCAGTCCTTCATCAAGTTGACATTGTTTGTACAAGGTCAACCTTGAGTATGTTTTAAAATCACAAATAAGTTGCTTGAGGAGATGTCTTATACTACAGTGTATCTATTTTTGTTACGATGCTGTCCTTCCATTCATTTATATCTATAGTCTCATAGAGAATTTCCATAAAACCAGTCTACTAGTTTACGGATCTTTGAGAATGATATGCTTCCCCAGCCAGAAATGGATGATTCCAGCATTATAGCTGTATTTAGAAAAATGGGCTTGCAGGGCAAATCTTCCTATCAAGCTGAATCTTTAGCAATGGTTTTCTAGAAGGAGATATGGCCAGAGCAAAGACTCTTTACAGGATAACATTTTTTTTGCCAGATGGTAAGGTGGAAGATTAGCGACAAGAAAAGTCCGAGGATTTTCTTAATCATATTACTGATGTACATACATCCCAGGCAATGAGGAGTCTCCCTCCATGTCAGGGATCCTCTGAAGTACTGGCTGGGATTAGCATGCCATGGCACAGTGCACATTCACCCATGAATGTGTAGATTCTTCAGGAATGAAACGTTGTGTTATTCTGCTCTGTACAAGACAGTGGCCAGTTGGTGTCATGGCTGGGAGTAAGGGGAGCATGGATTGGATAATAGAGAAAGATTTGCCATATTCCAACTCTGGATTCATTGTAATTTACAGAAATAAGGACAACTGTTGGTATCTATGGTCTACACGTTTATACTGAAGAAAAACCATGAAGAACTTCCTTGCAATAAAAGGATTTCAGACATAATGAAATTGGCTCTTGACTCCTGTCTTCCATCCAGTCCCGGTTTTCAAATGAAGTAGAAATATAGTTATTTTCTACTGTATGTGTGGGAGGGTGGGATACAAGGTGTGAAAAGGTAAGGCCCAGTAAGCAAACAGCTCCATCTCAGGAAGCATGGGGTGAATGGTTAGTCCCCCACAGTGTCCCCCTGGTCCAATATTCCTGTATCAGGATGAGTGGAGTCACCACTGAAGTCCTGAAACATCACAGTCAAGAACATGACACAAATTTTCCCTAGTTATATTTAGGGCAGAATAGACTGCCACCAAATGGTTCCTAACATAGTGGGATTAGAATGTATTTGGCCTGCATAGTTGGACCCAGTGGATCTAACTTGCAATACAGATTCACTCCAGTTAATTCATTAATTTTGCCTTACCCCACATGTTGTGGGATTGAATGTTTCGAGTCCCACTTATTCCGCCTTTCTCCTCCTGACCCCCTCTTACACGGTGTGTGATTATGATTATGTTTATTAGTGCATAGGTTATAGTATAATAAGGAAGGACTCAAACTCAATTAGAAAATAAAAGTTGAACTGGTCAGAGATAAGTGCAGTAGAGCTAGAACTTTGTGTCCACCCTTTAGGGGAGTGATGGGCATTTTTATTTTTATTCATCATAGTTGTATGATAGGTTAGAAAATATTGTTCTCTTTCTTGTTATTGTTAAGCTTTTATAAGAAGTACACACATGGATGTTAAGATGCAAAGTGATAGACTGTTCACCTCTCTTGTCACGTTGTCTTGCATTGAAGAGGCTAAACAGTAATATGCCATATTTCCCAGGATCCTTCTGTGGTAGGTCCTGGAAGTGACTAGGAAGTGACTAGGAAGTTTCTGCCAGTCTAAGGCTATCAAGGGAGATTGAAAACCAAACTGAGGCAGAGGCCATGCTTCTGAAATATCGATTGTTTCTACTGGTAAGCAGTATCAGGAAGGCATTTTATTTCTCTTCTCAACATTAGTGATGGACTATTGTCTTGTCTACTTGGTGGATATTGAAAGGCAGTCTCCAGGATATCCACTGGATGCAGCAAATCATATTAGACATGGCATGTTTCTGGAGCTGGTAGAAATAGCAGTTTATTTTTCAATTCATTGAAAAAGTACTCACTGAGTATCTATCATGTGCGGGACAATCATCCTGAAGCATGTATGAAATCGGTCAGTGAACAGAGCACACCATGGTCGCCGCCTTTGTGGAGTTTGCATGCCAACACTGGCTTCCTGGTCAAGGGAGCTGATACATCATTTCCTTGATAGGGAGTGTGACAGTGTTTTCTTGGGCCGGGAGTTCCTGATTGTAGAAAAAATAGCAGTTTCTTTGTGGCCTGGGTATGTAGTGTGACTTTGGGAGCCATTTCTGAAAGCCCAACTAGAAGTCTTTCTTCCAGTCTTACTAGAGATTTGTAAGTTAAATAACACCCTATTTTAAATTTCTTCTTGCTTAAACTCTTCAGAAAGAATTATGCTTTCAGCAAAGGGATGCTGACCAATCAACCCACCTTCCTGGAGTTTTCACAAATTCCCACCTTGGCCACCTTGAAAACCCCACACATTCTTTCATGTCTATCCAGCCGCAATGTTACCTCTGGCCCTCTGACCATCTTCTGTCCCCCATATCTCCTCTGAACTTATAGCAATTTATACATGGTTCTTTTACAGGGCTTATCAAGCTATGTGACTTGATTGCCTCTCCTGTTCTCCTGCTGTTAGCCACAAACACATGAGACAGGCACTCGGTGTTACATAACTTTGTCTTCTGACTCCTGGCAGTGTTTGGCAAATTATGGTCACCCACATTTATTTACTCATATATTAATAAATAAATCACAACTTTTTATATTATAAAATGTTTTCATCTGAATTTATTCCTTTCTTTGCCATATAGATTTACTTGTATTATTTTAAACATTATATATGAAATTTTGATTAAATTTTAGGTTTAGGAATAACATAATTCCTTTTTCAGGTCAGAATTTTCAGGCTAGAATAATCTGGCTGCTTGTTTCATGCTTAGTGTTTTTTTTTTATTCTATAGTTACTAATAATAGATTAGATTGACCTTGATCTAGTTTGTAATTTCAATGAAAACATATATTGTTCTTGAAGCTCCTCAGGTCTCCCCATGCTTTGCAGGTGACAGGATAATTGGTGACGGAAGAGCTTCTCGTGCTCCCTTTAAAAGTGCCTCAGGGAGACTTGTAGTGCAGATGTAGGGTGCTCTCCATTCAGAATGAGTGATTTGTCACCACACAGTTCATGGACACTCTATAAACTGTCAAATATTTGATCGTGATTTCATAAATTATCACTGTCTTCTACATGACAGTTTCCCTCTGTGGGTTTACAAAATGGTTCTAAAATTTGAAGGTATGTGCTTTTATTTACAAAATGGGAGTGCAAACTAATAATATTGTCAACCATGTATTAAAAAAGGACTGTTGTACTGGTTTTTCTTTTAGTACACTTTATGTATTTAGCTGTTTTATTGTAAGCATGTCATTCGATCTCTGCCAGGCAATTGTGGACTCCATGTAAACAGGTCTCATGTCTTCATGTTGCTTTAATCCAAACAAGGTGCTTGGCATAGGTGATGTGTTTTACGTTTGTCTGTGGAGGTTCTCAGGCAGAAATGTGCCACTTATAAGATAACAAGGTACTAAATGTTCCAAATTAAATGAAGTAAAACCAATTTCTTTTATTCATTTAAACTAAGAGTTTATTTGTGTGTGTGTTTGTGTGTGCATGTGTGTGTGTGTGTTTGCAAATTGATAGGTGCTTCCTACTAGTTCACAGGTGACAATCATAAGGCCCCTGGGATGAGCCTGGCCCCCCACCTTGTTTTATCCAGCCTGGCACTTGGTTTCTACCTGGGACAGTGCCGAGCTCCTTGCCCCTAGTTAAGGAGTAGTTACATTTATACGGTCCTAAAATTGCACTCGGCCCTTTGAAGGCAACCATGAGGCTGATGTGGCCCCCGGTGAAAATGAGTTTGACCGACCCCCTGTACAGTTCATGGATTGTACATTTAACTTCAGTGATTGTTAGAGTCCTTTAAAATCTCTGAGGAAGAGGAAAATTTTGTGTCTCTATATTAATTTGCAAAAGCAGCTCAGTTTTCTTCCCAAAATTGCTTCACATGGCATGGAGTATATAGAGTACAGGCATGTTAGCACTTTGAAATGACCCCAATTAACAAACTTGACAATTGCTTTAGCAAATATAGTCAAGAGTGGAAAAGGTTCATTTTTAAGTGGTACTCCTGAGAAGTGTGAACTCATAATGAAGAATGTACTCACATAATCACTTATGAACAAATCATCTTGAAAATTAGACCAACACAAGTTAGAAATAAAACACTGTGTTTTTTACAAAGCACATGCATGCTCACTCTAAAGAGTGTAATATGATTCTGTTCCATGTTAACAGTTGTGGTTGACGAGCAGGTGCTGTGAATGAAGACTGATGAAAATAAATACAGTGGTCCAGGAGATCTTCGAATGGAGCTTGGCGACAATGATTCCTGTATGATTCAGAACATTAAGAGTAAGCTGTAAGGACATTTCTTGATCTACTTTCGAAGACATTGGAAACTTAAGTTACATAAGGAAAACAAGAATCAAAGGACTTGGGTATTCAGCTCACTCACTCATTTTGTTATATTTCTCAAGTGAGTTAAGAGTAGCTCATAGGCCATTTGGGGATTAATTTTACATATCTCAGAGAATAATAAACTTTTTACATCTCAGACTAGCAAAACAAAAGACAAGAATCACTTTTTCCCCACGAGAAGCTCAACTTGATTACAAATATGTGTTCACCATAGATCTGGGCTCCTATCTCTGGAGACTCCTGTTGGTGAACTAGGTACTATGGGCAATTAATGTGTTAACTTGATTCGTTAATGCAGAGAATATTCACAGTTTTGCACCTTGGAAGAGACTGATTCTGTCATCACTTTAATAGAACTCTGCTGGAAATCAAACACAATTTTTATTCTAGGGAATGATTACTGTGTCTTGTTTAATTCTCCCCTAACAAATGTCAGCACTAATGTATTACAGATTATTCAGTCAATTTGATGGTTCCAGGTGAAAGAAAGGAACACAAATCTCTTCTTTTAGTGTAAAAAGGGTCAGCTGGATGACTTCCCCTGCAGGAGCGGAGATGAGGCTTGACATGAATCAATCAAGAAGGCTCAATTTTACAGTTATAGCGCCTAATGCCTAAACATGAGCGTACGGGTGGAAATTAGCACCCGATTATGAGCATACATGATCTTCCCCTGGAAGACAATAATATTGGCATTAAGCTTCTCAAGAGGGAAGATGCTTCTGGTTTTTAATATGTCTTAAATTATGTCAGGAAAAACACTGGAACATCACACAAAAGCCACAGTCAGTGTCTATTGCTATCTCATAAAGCTGGAGATCTTTACAACAATATTGACACAGGAGCAGGCAAGCAAATGTCAGCCAATATAACATATGAAATACTTAACGTAACCAATTTTCAGCTGTCAATCAGCAGGGAATAATGACTGATGCAAGGAATCAATACGCCACAATTGAATTCCAGCTCACAAACTTGTTTCGTTCTGTGCTATAAAAGACTGTCAAATGTCACACCCCAAGAGATGCAACAGGATTCCAAAGATTTATTTATTTCAAGCTCTGAAGTCTATTAGCAATAGTGCTTCTTTGCTATTGGAAATAGAGCCTCAATGACATTAAATTTTCAGAAATGAAAACTAGTTTTTCTGACAAATTAATGTAAGTCTTCCTTGGTCCCATATTTATTTATTTTTGACCGATATGAAGTACAACTATACTCAACCAATTCTCAGGATTTCAGAAAGCAAATATTTGACATAATTCATCAAGTAAACTGCTTACAGAGTCAACTATTCTTAAAGAAGTTGTCTCATACATGGTAAATAAATGAAAATTGCACATGACAAACCCTGAGCTTATCTTAAACCTAAACCTGAACATCATGCAAATTATTGATAGAAAATTAAATCCATAAAATTTTGTCTTTTTCAAATAACAATATTAAATTCTACTCTCTTGCATGATAAACTTTAAGAAAAAATAATAAGCTTGTGTGAGAAAGCCTGTGTTATTCAGAACACAAGTACAATATTTTGTCTTATTTCATATCAGCAATTTAGGAGTTTGCTGAGCATATTTAAAAAATCATTTTAGTATTAATCAAGCATTTTTAAAAAATGTAAGTCTGATGATGTGTAGTTAGTAGAGAGATGCTTCCTATAAATAGGGAGAACAAGAAAACAGAAAATTACTCTCTGCCCATCCCTAAATATTCTCACAGAAAGTATTTTTCATCCACATTATTTTATATCTTGCTAAATACTTTTCCTAAATTATCAGGGAAAAATGTACAGTGTTAGTTTTATAAAAGACAGGTCAATGGTGATCTCTGAGGAAGCATTTTTTTTTCTTTTTGGGTCAAAGAAAATGTAATTCACATGTTATCCTAAGCCAGTTGAAGTGACAAGCCAGTTATCCGTCAAGATTCAGTTATATGTGTCAGAAATGTAGGAGTGTTCCGGAGTTGCCAATGGATGTATAGATAGGGCAAAGTCAAAGCCTGCTACTCTTTGGGCAGGAGCAACCTAAGGCATATGCTAAAGGAGCGCAATTGTCACCAGTACTTGTATTTGTAAAACACTTGCATGTTGCCCTTTTCTACACCAAATGCCAATATGGTGGGACCATATATTGGCAGAACTTGGCACTTCCAGAGCTAACACCTAGGTTAGATTTTATGACCTCTTGACAACTCCCATTATAAAGTAGATCTGAGTTAGTATTAAATGTTTTTAAAAATTATTTTTTCAGATGTATTTGGCATAAAAAGATAAAACCCAGATAAAGCATATTGGGAATATATTTGTTTATGAGCAGAGCAGCAAAATGTCTACATTGTTTAAAAGTGGGAATAAAATACTGTTAAGGCACAGTTACTCATGTGGTTGAGTGGGTTGATTAAACCCAGAGAGAATAACTTGGTCAGAACTGTAGTATCCTTCATTTGTTCTTCACTGAAAATGATAACATTGAACTGTAAAAGTTGAGATTGAAAAACCACTAGTGTGTTGTCTAATTTCAGCTGCAGAAACTGCTGTGCTCTCTTGGTGACTTTATGAGGGAATAAGATTATAGGTCACAAGAGCTTCTTTATTTCCCACCTGTAGCTTCTAACAACATTTTATTAAGGATTTTACCATCTTCTTTCTCTGACCTATAGGGGTGGAAATTCTAACAGCAGTTACAGGAACTTGAGCAGATAGTATTAACATAGATTAGTGATTCTGAAATGAAATATCATTTTATCAGAGCTCTATTTATAGTGGTTACTAATATTTTACAGTACTAATAAGACAAACATGATATATCTTTATGTAAATAGAAAGGAGCCCTTAATGCAGTTAAATACTTAGTGCTTCATGTTTGCTTCACAAAAAAAATTGCACCAAGGCATTATTATTTGAAGGTTTAACATTAATTTATAAAACAAACATGTTAGAGAGAAGTCCATAAAACCTTCTTGACATGTAGTTGCTTGTTTAGATGTGTGGGTTTAAATGCTCACTCATTGACTAGCTCTCCAAAATAAAAACTGGAGGAAAGGGAGAGAGAGAATTTTAAGTGCATCTACACTCTTATTGGAAGATAGAAATTCTTCTTTTCAAGAATTGTTTTTGGAGATGAGATGTATGATTTCTTTTACCAATTGTTTTTGAAAAGTAATGAGGTGATATTATTGGGGCATAGCAAGGGAAGGCACTATGTGCCCAGTACTATCATTGAACTTCACTTAGAAATATACATTAACTGAATAAATTTAACATAATAGAATACAACCACCCTGCTCACCCTTTGGTAAAGATTGCAGGAAACACATGGGTCATTGGAATGGCTGAGGTTTGTATATATTTTAATATTGCTTTATGCCAAAGCCAATGAATTAAAAGAAAAAAGAAAAAATGAATGGAGGACTTCCAATCAAGATGGCAGCATAGGCAGACATGACTCACCGCTTTGCGCAACCATTTCAAAATTACAACTAAAATATAGAATAATCATCACAAGGAACTGTCAGAAATGGAGTTGAATGGAAGTCTGGCAACTGTGGAATTAAAGAAACCTTATCCTCCCAGACTGGTTGGAGGTGAGGAGACATGGAACTGGCAGGTGCCTCACCCATATGTGGTGGATAAAAATTTGGGAGGGATACCTTGGGAGCAATGAGTCCCAGGTTCACACCAGATCCCTCAGCTCAGGGTTCCAGTGCCAGGAAGATAAGTTCCCACAACTTCTGGCTGGAAAAAAAAACAGTGAGTACTGAGTCATTGGAAGAAACCTCTGGAGCCCCAAGAAGTTCCTATTAAAGAACTCATACACAGACTTGCCTATTCAGACTTACTCCCTCTGAGCTCCAGCACTGGGGTAGCATCTTGAAAGGCACCAGTGATACACAGGGAGAAACTGAAGTGCCTGGCATCAAAGTGAGCAGAGGCAATTGTCCATTTTTAAACCCTCCCACCACAAAGCTGTCAAACTGGTGCCATACCTGAGACTCCATCAACCTGGCTAACACTGTTTGACTTGCCTTGGAGATCCTGAGAGATTCTGCTCTACCAAAATTATGGACCCACCTAAGCTGTTTTTCAATATGAATGACTTGTTTTGGCTCATACTTCACAATTTCCTGAATCCTATTAAACAAGCAACAGCTGGCCTCAGGGAGCCCTAGTCCGCCACAAAGAACAGCCAACCTAGATTCACAGGTTGGCTTCACCTAGAAATCTCCAAGCCCAGTGCAAGTAGTAGCCTTCTTAGATTGCTTTATAGCTCAGGTAGGGTGGCCCCAGGCAAAACACGCACCATTGCGTGCTTTGCCTGGGGCCAGATCTTGGCCTGCACTACCCAGGAAACCCCAGCTCCAGTGCACCCAGTGGACAGTTACAAACCACGTCAAAGTATCACCACCCTGCCTCTGCACAGTATATCTTCCACAGAGGGCAGAGGTAGGTGGTAAGTCATCACAGCCAGTCCTTGCAACTGACTGGCCTGGGTAAATCCCTCCCATTGATCTGCCAACAGCAATCAAGGCTCAGCTACAAGAGGAAGTTGTACTCAGCCCACATGAAGGGCACACCTCGAGTACCCAGCTTGAGTGAGAGCGGAGGCTGTGTCACTGGAACCTATAGAACACCTACTACATTAGATCACACTATGAAGACATGGAGTCAAAGCAGCTCTACTTAGTACATAGAAACAAACACAGGGAGGCTGCAAAAATCAGGAGATAACGAAACATGCTGAAATGAAAGAACATATCAAAACTCCAGAAAAGAGCTAAATGAAGTGGAGATAAGCAACCTATCAGATACAGAGTTCACTGGTTATAAGGATGCTCAAGAAACTTAGTGAGGAACTCAGCATCATAAAAAAGATACAGTCAGAAAAAAGGATACACTAATTGAAATAAAGAACAATTTATAGGGAAACAGCAATAGAGTGGATGAAGCTGAGAATCATGTCAATGATATGGAACATAAGGAAGAGAAAAACAACCAATCCAAACAACAACAAAAAAAAGAATCCAAAAAAATGAGGATAGTATAAGTAGCATCCAGGACAACTTCAAGAGGTCCAGCATTTGAATCATAGAGGTGCCAGAAGGAGAAGGGAAAGAACAAGAAATTGGAAATCTATTTGAAAAAAAAAAACAATGACAGAAAACTCCCCTAACTTGGTGAAGGAAATAGACATACAAGTCCAGGAAGAACAAAGAATTCCAAACAAGATGGATGCAATGGGACCCTCTCCAAGACACATCATAATTAAAATGCTAAAGGTTAAAGATAAAGAGAGAATCTTAAAAGCAGTTAGAGAAAAGCAGTTAGTAACCTACAGGGGAAATTCCCATAAAACTGTTGGCTGATTTCTTAAAAGAAACTTTGTAGGCTAGAGTGATTAGCAAGAAGTATTCAAAGTCATGTAAAGCAAGGACCTACAGCCAAGATTGCAGTACCCAGCAAAGCTATCATTTAGAATCAAAAGGCAGATAAAGAGCTTCTCAGACAAGAAAAAACTAAAGAAGTTCATTATCACCACCATTATTATAATGAAATGTTAAGAAGACTTATTTAAGAAAAAGATCAAAACTATGAATAATATAATGGGAAAATACAAATCTATCAAAAGTGAATCTAAATACAGACTAAGCAAACAAGAACAGAGACAGAATCATGGATATGGAGAGTGTTTTGATGATTACCAGGTGGGAGGGAGGTGTGGGGGAGTGGGTAAGAAGTGAGGGGATTAAGAAGTACAAATAAGTAGTTACAGAATAGCCATGGGGAT
>PVKM010038552.1:0-14069 GCA_004027735.1 Carollia perspicillata
ATAGTCTCCTTTCATCCTCACAACAACCAGAAAGAGTTTTCCCCCACTGTACCGCTTTGAAAACTAACGTTCTGAAGTTAACCTTTTGCCTAGAGGACCACACGAGGAATCAGGATTTGAACCCAGGTCCGACTGGCTCCTGGTAATGGCGCTTCTACTCGCAACTCTGTCTCCGATGGTTTCTTCAGACTTGGGACAGCAGGGGCCCCGGCTTCGTGAGGAAGGCCGTGTGACAGAAGCCTCTAGGGTTTCTTGCCTAGAAAAATGTGAGCAGTCCCCGCAGAGAGAAGAGGGGGTACGACTGAAGCAACAGTGCTTTGTGCCCTTCATTATTGTATAACAGCTTCATTGAAGTATGACCTACATGCCGTAAAAGCCACTCATGAAGTGTACAATGCAATGAGTGTTAGTACAGAACTCTATCACCACCACTACAGCCCAATCCTGGAACATTTCCATCACCCCCAAGTAGCCCCCATACCAGCCTGTAGTCACTACCCATTCCCGCCCCCAGCTGTGATGAAAGTAGTGTTGATGATAATACCATTGACTATCCATTGAGCATTGTCTGGGGTTAAACCGCACAAGGAAATACCTAAGACTAAGCAGGAAACCGTGGCTCAGGGAGGCGAAATGACTGCACCTGGGGCACCGATCGGGTCAGGATTCAAACCCAGGACTCACCGGGCCCAGACCAAGGAGAAGGTTCTGAGAAAATGTGTTTGCAAAGATGTAAGAGGCGTAACATCATTGAAGCCGAGGAGAAATACACTGTATAATTAGAGGTATTGAAGATATGAAAGAGGGAGGGGTTTGTTGATAGAGAAAAATCCAAGGGAAGCCGAAGAGAGTGGAGTCAAAGGATAAAATGCAAACAGTGACTTCAGCAGAGAGAGCTTTCTTTTGAGAGGAGGGGGTTATGTAGGACGACTGCATAGCGCTGTCCTTAAAACCTCAAACTTTTATGCCAAACAAACCTGAGTTCAAATCCTGCCTCTGCTACCTATGTGGCTGCTGTAGACGTCTATCTGTCATCCGTACCCACCTTCCCGTTTGGGGGCAGTCCCCTCACCACAGCCACCTTGGGGAGTGGCAGAGCCAACTCCTAAGTTCAAATACTTATTTTTGGGGTCCCTCTGTTGCAGCTGGGAAGTGAGCACTTGGCAGGGGCTCAGCCAATCAGGTGCCCCCATTCTGGTTTTTGAATCAAGTGATTCCAGGAAGCAGGAACAGTGGAGGGTTTATTTCAGCAAAAGGGCCCACAGTGGTGTCCAGTGTCCAGGGCCAGCAGAGAAGTCGGGCAAGCAGCAGGGGAGCTCAGGGTCCCAAGCAACGCGCCCCGTGGCAGCTGTACCCTCCCTGAACTGGGTCATAGGGTGATTTCTCACTCTGGCTCCACCCACCCCACCTCCCAACCCGTCTTTCAAGCCTGGCTATGCATTCCCTGAGCTGCCGAAGAGCCAAAGGGTTCCTTTGCTAAGAACTCAAATTGACACAGTGACCACGGCCAAGTAGTTTAATTTGGGGGATAATAATGATATCTGCCTCGCGATTTCTTATGACCTTTAAGTGAAGACGAAGTCTCTATCCTGTGTTTCGTACAGTGCCTGGCAGATAGCCAGCGCTCAATTCACTTTAGTTACAGTTTCTCTGCATTGCAGGGGGGAGAGAAGGGAATGCGAACCTTGCGAGGGTTCGACCTCTACTGTCCCAGCGAAAGTGGAACTAAGTTCCTCTGCTGGGTCAGGGGGTGGGACTTGGATAAAATGGACAGTCCAGAAAAGCCGCCGTGGGTGACGCGAGAGAATCGCCAGACACAGACCTGAGAGGGCGAACCCTGAGACTGGGGCTGGGGGGCCCAACGGGATACCCGAACGCGAGCTCAGGACCCCGGCGAAAGGCGGGGGTCAAAAATAAAATCAGACAGTCCCAAGAACCCATTTTCATTTCGGCCTATAAGAATGTTTTGTATCATTTCACAGAACTGAAAGTTTATTTCAGAGTCGAGTGGTGTTGTGTTTTGAATTCCACTTGGGCAACGCTATAAACCTCACACCTGAGTGAGTGTGTCAAAGTCCCCCACTCAGGGTGCTCGTGAGGGTTTGCTCCGTGTGCAGCGCTGCTGATCAGGGCGGGGGAGTTTGGGGGCACTACCCACAGTGCCGTGGAGGTGCCGGGTGTTTGCTGTCGTCCAGGGCTGCGTCAGCCATGCGTCCTTGGCGACGTCATTCAGCCTCTGCCGGACTGAGCATCGAAGGACACACCATAGCAGAATGTGGGCAAGCCTGTATTTTGAAGGTAGTCTCCTACCCCTGTTACCTCGGAAAACGTAATGGACTCTGAACCTGTTTCCTCAGCGATATTATGGGGGGGGATAATAGCGCTGACTTCCTGGGGTTGTTCAGGAGGATCCAGTGACTGAGTACGCATGAGGCACTGGAGCAACGCCTGACACAGAAGGACTGCAGTGGAGGTGTCTGCTGTTACTACTGCAACAAACCAGAACAAGCCTGGAGATGTCAGGCCCTTCCTTATTACAACTCTCTGAGTATTTCATAAGTCCCCTTGCAAATTCTTCCATACACAGATTGCCCAAGGAGTGAGAAACGGCCTTGACTGGGGTAAGGAAAAATTGGAAACGATGGTTTAATTGCTACAGCACATTTATCTTTCCGTGCCTCGATTTATGTTTGTATGTGTGTAAATTTTTGCATATCTGTATATGCTCAAGTTTTGTGTATCTTATGTACATTTTTGTGTACATGTGTTATTTGTATTTTGTGTATATATTTGTATGCATATGTGTAAGTATATTTATACTTGCATGTAGCTGTGTGCAGACATGCATGGGTGCATGGGTGTGTGTCTGCATATTTTTGGCTCCCTAGTTGCATGTATTTTTGTTCTTAAATCACCAAATGCCACGCACGGCCTAGAGTTCTGATCAGCTGAGTTCCTTTGCTCCCCTCCAGTCCCTGCATTCTCTGACTTTGGAACATGACAGTTGATGATGATTTTTCTGTTACGCTGGGAGATCTGGCCTAAAGCAGGGGAAGTGCCTGAAGAGGGAGCAGAGAGCAGGAGCTGCCAAGGCGGCCAGGAAGCAGGAGCCACAGTGATAGAAGAGGCCAGGAGATAGGGAAAGTGGCAGGCTTGGCCCGAGAGCCAAGCTGCACCCTGGTTACTAGGTGATATCTCCTGAGACCCGCCGAGACCAGAACAGACTGTAGTCCCCGCCTTTGTAGTGCCTCCCACATGGGTACAGCCAGGCCTGGCCGGTTCTCTAAGACCAGCGGCACCCACCCCTTGAAATCTGAACAGTGACATTTTTAAGTTCTTAAGGGGCCACTCACTCTCTGCAGTGTGAATTCCACAGTGGGGTCAGAAACTAGTTATTAAGTTCCCAGGTGTGTTCCACACAGGCTGGGTACTTCTGATTTTTTTAATGAACTTTATTTGGGGAACATCAGTTAAGAACATTATTTAATTTCATGCATACAACTTTTTAGAAATAATTTTTTTATTTTTTCACTTAAAATTGACATTCAATATTATATTGGTTTCAGGTGTACAACAGAGTGATTAGAAATTTATATAACTTACAAAGTGATCACTCTGATAAATCAAGTGCCTATCTGACACCATGCATTCTTATTACAATATTATGAACTACATTGCCTACACAATACTTCACATTCTCTATTTTATAACTACCCACTTGTACTTATTATTTTTTAATATTTTATTTATTTATTTTTAGAGGGGAAGGGAAGGAGAAAGAGTGGGAGAGAAACATCAGTGTGTGGCTGCCTCTCATGTGCTCCCTACTGGGGACCTGGCCTGCAACCCAGGCATGTGCCCTGACTGGGAATCGAACCGGCGACCCTTTGCTTCACAGGCCCGTGCTCAATCCACTGAGCTACACCAGCCAGGGCCCACTCGTACTTCTTAATCCCTTCACCTTTTTCACACAATCCCCCAACACCTTCCCAGCTGGCAACCATCAAAATATTCTCTATATCTACTAATTTGTTTATTTATTTTTAGATTCCACATATTAGTGAAATCATATGATATTTGTCTTTCTCTGTCTTTGTCTTTAACCTTTGACATTTTAATTATGACATGTCTTGGAGTGGGCCTGTTTGCAGCCATCTGGTATGGGACTCTCTGTGCTTTCTGGACTTGCATGTCTATTTCCTTCACCAAATTAGGGAAGTTTTCTTTCATTACTTCTTCAAATAGATTTCCAGTTTCTTGCTCTTTCTCTTCTCCTTCTCACACCCCATTAATGCAAATGTTGGAATGCTCCAAGTTGTCCCAGAGGCTGCTTACACTATCCTCATTTTTCTGGATTCTTTTTTCTTCTTGTTGTTCCGATCAATTGTTTTTTGCTTCCTTATGTTACCTTATCAAATATGTTCCTTATCAAAGGAATATTCTATATCAAAGGAATATCAAGTATATTCCTTATCAAATCATTGATTAGATTCTTAGCTTCATCCACTCTACTGTTGGTTCCCTGTAAATTGTTCTTTATTTTAATTAGTGTATCCTTCATTCCTTACTGGATATTTTTTGTGCTGTTGAGGTCCTCACTAAGTTCTTTGAGCATCCTTATACAGTGTTTTGAACTCCGCATCTGATAAATTGCTCATCTCCATCTTGTTTAGTACTTTTTAATAGGTAGAGCTGGTACATCTCCTAGTCTTGGTAGAGTGGCCCTATGTAGTAGGTGTCCTATTGGGCCTAGTGGCACAGTGGTCACCTGAGCCAGGTGCTCCAGGTATATTTCTTGTGTGTGCCCGCCTGTTGTAGTTGAGCCTTGATTGCTGTTGGCACTTTAATGGGAGGGACTGACCCTCAGACTGATTGGTTGAGGACTGGCCATGACCATAGTGCAGGAGCTGTTTTTTAGGGGCTCACCCTTTGAGTATGTCATTCGTAGAGGTGGCTGGGTGGTGCTCTGATGTTATCTGAAGCTGGCCACTCAGTGTGTTGGTTCTGGGGCCTCTTGGTAGGTGAAGCCAAGGTCAGCTGCTGCCTGTGTCCTGCTGAGGGTCACCTGGTATGCAAAGTGATCTGCAGATGGTTGTCACTAGTGTTGGACTTGGGGCTGCTTAGCAAGAGGTAAGGGGCATGCCGAGGCCAGATGCTGCTTGTCCGAGGTTTGTGAACCTTTGAGAGATGTTAGGAAATTCTGCAGCTTCAGCCAACACAGGTCATTTGTACAGAAAAGCCATGTGAAGCAGTTTGAGTGGCAGACAAGTACTTTTATCTCATTTATTCTTCCCTCTAACCTGTGAGGTTAATAACATGACAAGAAGGTAAAGGAAACGGGTACCCTTATATCACAGCCTTTTATAGGCTTCTTTAACTTTGATACGTTCACGTCATGTCTTCACTTTCCCAGTAAGGGTAGGACGAGTATCCAGGTGAGGGCCTGTGGCACAGAGGAAGGTGATACACAGGCCAAGCTTGCATGAAAGTGTGGCGAGGCTACTATAGAGAGCTGGATGCTAGGGAAACCCCAACATCAATATATCTCCAATTGTGTCATGTTTCAAGCAATGTTCCACGTGTGAAATAGATGCTTTTATATATAATAGCCAAGATATGCCAGCAGCCTAAGTGCCCATTGACAGATGAGTGGATAAAGAAGAGCTGGCACGTATGTAAAATGGAACATTACTCCACCATAGGAAACGAAATCTTACCATTTGCAACAACATGGGTGGACCTGGAGAGTACTATACTAAGTGAAATAAGTCAAACGGAGAAAGACAAATACCATATGATGTCACTTATATGTGGAGTCTAAAAAGCAAAATAAATAAACGAACAAAACAAACAAACTCATAGATACAGAGATCAAATTGACGGCTGCCAGATATAGAATGGGGATCGTAGGGACGGGTGAAAAAGGTGAAGGGATTAAGTACAAATTGGTAGTTACAAAACAGTCACAGGGACGTGAAGTACAGCATAGGGAACACAGTCAATAATATTGTAACAACTGTGCATGGTGTCAGACAGGTACTAGACTTATCAGAGCAATCACCTTGGGAAGTACCTGAATGTCTAATCACTATGTTGTACACCTCAAGCTAATATAATATCGTATGTCAACTCTGATTGGAAAAGTTTTTAAAATTTTAAGTAGATGCTAATGAGTGTATTTCTTCTAAAACTCATTGAAATTTTTCTGGACGATTATTTATTTACTTATTTTTAGGGAGGGGAAAAGAAGGAGAAAGAGAGGGAGAGAAACATCAATGTGTGGTTGCCTCTTGCATGCCCCCTACTGGGGACCTGGCCCCCAACCCAGACATGTACCCTGACTGGGAATTGAACCTGTGACTCTTTGGCTCACAGTCCAGTGCTCAATCTACTGAGCCACACCAGCCAGGGCAAGGATTTACTGAAATATTAATAGTCACATATCAGTGCTCCACCACACTCAAGCCTCAGGAAATGGAAATACCATATTCACTCATATTTATTTTAAGTTATCCTCTAAGATGCCACTTGCAAAGTTGATGAGATGTCTAATGTCAGTTATTGGGGCTTCCCTCTTTCCCCCGTTTGACCCCGCTAGGACCCCATGGCTCTGGAAAATGAGGCAGGGAAGGAACTGGTCCTTATTCCGGAACAACGATCCTCATTACCCTTGTTGCTCATGCTCAGAGCATTGCTAATGAACTCTATCAGCTGTTCATGGCGTAATTCTGGGCAGCTGGAGAATGGCTCGTCACCATGACTCCACCACCCACAGGTCCAGGCATGGAGGTCTTTGCTGGTTCTGCCAGGACCAAAGCCATAGTGGCTCTCCGCACAGCGGATGTCTTCCAGGCTGGCAACCCCGTCCCAGTACCTGTCGCCTCGGGGTGCTTTCTCTAACACCCTTGGAAACGACCTCCTGTCTTCTCTTGGAGTTGCATGGAGACTCACTCCTCTCCACATGACACCTCCTCTCTTGACCTCAAAGCGAAAAAATCTTCATCCTGCTCCTTCTGAGACAATCCAGTCTAACTGCCCTACTTGCACGTAAGCCTCTCTAACAGAAATGGGGTGGGAGGATAAGAAGTGTTGGAAAAAAGTTTCATGAAGTCTTATGTCTCAGACAATGGTAAAGCGGGAGCATTTGAGAAAAGACACCGGTTTGGGAGGGAAAGTAACCTTCTGGGACTGTAAATACCCATGGAGTTAGCAAGTCTGCATTACATCCCTACTCTGCTCCAGGCGCCAAGGGTGGGATAGTACACAGAACCGATAAGGACCCTGCGGTCATGAAATCTAAATTCTCCTGGGCAGGTGGGTAACAAATAAGTAAGTGAACAAAATAATTACTGTTTTTTGAGAAGTTCTAAGAAGTTGGCAGAGCGATATAAAAGACTTTGTTAGATGCGATAATCAAGGATGATGTTTAAATCAAGGCCTGGAGATTGGGAGAAAACAACCACACAGATATCAGAGGAAGAGGTTTCCTAGGCAGTAGAAATGGCAAGTAGCAACAGGCCAAAGCAAGAGAGAGGCTGTTGACATGAGCAGAACGGAGGCTAGCGTGACCAGCACGTAAGGAGGAAGGAAGAGGCCACAGAGGTAAACACGGCCAGGCCGGGCAGGGCCTCACGGGTCATGGCAGGAAACCCAGACTTTATTCCTGGTGAGACAGGAAGCCGCCGTCGGGTGTTACAGCAGCAACAGGACGCGATTCACCTTTTGGCTGCTGTGTGGGCAATTAATCAGAAGGTTCGATGAGAAACCAGTTAGGAGACTATTGGAAGAGTTTAGATTAAGATGACAGTGGCTTAAAGTAGACGGAAAGAAGTGGATGGGCCTGAGATGTGCTTTGAAAGCGGAGCCACAGGGCATGCCGATAGATTGAATGGAATGAGGCAAAGTAAGGAACCAGAGATGACTTCTCGGTTTGGAGCAACTGGGTTCATGTTGTTACTGTTTTCTGAAAAGGAAAATAATAAAGTAGTAACAAGGATTGGGAAACATAGGTCTCCACCAGGAGTTCCATTCTGAATACGTTAGGCATCCAAATGGAGATGTCACTTAAGAAGGTTTAAGAATACATCAGTCTAGAGGGTTGAGAAAATCTGGGGTTAGAGATAGGAATTTGTTCAAAGCATCTAGTGAAAAAAGAGAGAGAGGGAGAGAGCAAAGAGCCTAAAAACAAGCCCTGGTGATTGAAAAGGGAAGGAAGGGCTTGGATAGAACCTGGAACAGAGTGGCCTTGCCAATCAGAAGAGAACTATGAGTGTCTGGTAATTTAGAAGTCAAGGGAAGACAGCGTTGAATGAAAGCATTGAATGAAAGCTAGTGGCCCTATATCGAATACTGCTCACAAACTAGTAAGAGGAAAATGGGTTCTCTGTTGGGCTTGGCAATGTCGGAGATCGTTGGTGACATTTACAAGAGAAGTTTCAAAGGCAAGGTCAAAGCCAAATTGAACTGAATTGAAAAATGATGGGAAATGAGAAATGGGGAGAGTGAAGGCAGACAACCTTTTGAGAAATGTTTCTTTGAAGAACTGCCAAGAAACGGGGCATTGTCCAGAGAAGGATGTGAAATTAAGGGCTATTGTGTTTTAAGATGGGAGGTACTAGAGCATCTTTACATAATAATAAAAATGGTCCGGTGGGGAATGGTCCAGTAGAGAAGTGGACAAAGTAATTGAAGATAAAGTCCTTGAGTAGAGGAGAGGCGAGGGGATGTGGACAAGCAGAGGGGCTGGTTTCTCTGGAGTAGGCGCCGTTCTCTGTGTGGAAACAAAAGGAAGGCAGGAGTTGTGGGACCAGATGCAAGAGTATGTAGACGTGGTGAAGAGAAGATGGGGTTGTTTCTGATGGCTTCTGGTTTTTGAAATAGGCAAGGAGTGGTATTTTAGAGAGGGGAAGCGACAGAAGATTAATGAGAGAGGAAACAGCATGCAGTAGTCACTTCAGAGAGTGAGAAATCAAGCTTCTAGGAGATTAGCTGGGCAGTGTGGAATGCTGTTCGAGGTGTGAGGCCCTGAATTTCAGTGAAATCAGGGAAGCCAGTTAGATCATTTCCTCCAAGAATAATTGGCTGCAAATGGAGAAGGCGAGCATCCCACCAGGTTGGGACTTTGACAGGTGGATGCCATGCAGTGCGGAGCAAGGAAACCAAGAGTGTCTGCAAGAGAACCGTGATGGGGCTGGCTTGTGCTGTCCAGGCCGCGTAAAGAGGGAGGCAGAATCCGGAGGTTGAGATGATTAGTGGAAAAGTAGTGGGATCAAGGTCTTTGTTTCAATTTTAAGAATAATTAACTCTGGGAAGTAGGAGTTGGAGCAAAGTGGGAAGGGGATTCTTAATTTTTGAGAGGCAGAGTCTAAAGGGAAAAAATTAGGGAGTGAGATCACTCTAGATGCAACTTACATTTTTCGGGAACTGAATGTGTGCTAGACTCCATACTGAGCACCTTCTTGTGTGCTATTTCATTTAGTCCTCACGAAAACCCTGCACCCTGGGCAGGAGACACCCTTATTTGACAGGTGAGAAAATAAAGCAGAGAAGATTAAATGGCTTCTCTAGGGTCATGCAGTTGATACGTGATCAAGCACGTATCAACCCAGCTCTTCTGATCCTGAGTTTAGTGTTCTTCCTTTGACAGCTTCAGCGATACTTACTTAGACTTTGAGGCTGGAGGTTTTCATCAAAAATGTGTGCTGGGAATGACGAAGGCAAGCCACAAGGTTCAGCGTTTTCATATGGAGGGACTGGATAGTAGGCAGGTGACTCCAAACAAAACTTTCCAACTCAGGATAAAGAGTCAAGTTCTTTTTCATTAGTTGGAGAAATAGCAAGAGTTGGAAATACTTGGGTCCCTGCATGACCTAAGTCGCGGGGCTGGTGATGGTGAAACCCTGTGGCCCCTTTTCAGGATCTGTCCTGGAAAAGGACTAGCCAACAGTTCAACATGACATGGCCCAACTAGGGGGGAAAGCTAGAGATGGAGCAGGAATCCACACAGGTCTGACACCAGTTCTCTCCGAGAAAACTTATGAGACGCCGTCCTGGAGTTCCTAACAGGACAGAGCCACAGGTATTGCGGGGGAGCACTGCAGCCTTCGGTGTGAAAATACAGAAGAAGAAGCAGCAGGCCACTGGGTTCTTGTGTTCACCGCACAGTCTGTCTTGCCATCTTGACCTCCCCTAAAAAACCCAGACATTGAACCTCATAGCCCGTCTCAGCCTTATAGCTCTAGACTATAAACCTACGATACAATAACCACTAGCCACATTTAGCTCTGTACATTTAAATATAAATTAAATTAAATTAAAAATTCAGTCTTCGAGTCACACTAGCTACATCTCACGTGCTCATTAGCCACACGTGGCTTGCAGTTACTCTACAGGACAGCACAGATGTGGAATACTTCCCTCATTGCAGAAAGTTCTGTTGTACTGGACTAGAAATCAGGAATCAAATGGATAGAATGAACTTTTTTTATTGATAGCATCTGGGACCGGCCGCAGGGGGCCAGCAGGCTAGGAGCTATGTGCAGGACTGGGATGATTACCTCCCACTGATCCATCCTGTTCTCTCCAGTGCCCCCATACACCTTTCTTCCTTTTTATTTATTTATTGTGTCTGGATCTGCCAGACACAAACAAGGCACAGCCGAGAATGATTTAATAGAACTGCGGGACCCAGAGATGTTAGACTCGAGGTTGCACGAGAGCTGTCAGACGGCAGAAGGTTATCTCTGGCTTCCAGTGGAGTTTGAGGGTTTCGTGTCCACAGGTACATACTTCGGATCCACACAGCACTTAGCCTCAGCATTGCATAATATGTAGAATACTTCACTCTCTTTACACGTGATTCTGCATGTCCCCAATTTACCCCAACACTTCTTGACTGAAATTAAAAGGAGAGGAGGGGACGAGCTTAGTCTTGAAATAAAGCAGAGGGCTGGGGAAGCAGGAGGCCAAAGTCAAGAAGTAGTAAGGGAAATAAGGAGACATGTGAGACCTCATGAGAGGTCCTCTAGGTTTAGAAGAGACGATAGGTCACTATCCCTTCTTTTTCCATTGTGTCCCCAGTCACAACCTTGAAGTCCTCCCCATTCAGTGGCCTGGGACCTACTAGGCAGCTTCTCCGGGCCAGGCTCGCTTGGATGAGTCAAGAGGTCCCCCACTCTCTCCCGGTTCATAATGTGCCCAGGCGCCCAGTGTCAACTAGTGACCTTTTCCCTTTGTCCTGAGTACCCTTTCTGACCACGTCCATGAAAAAGGACAGGAATCTGAAACACACCCATCTGGACATAGGCCAGTCTTCTAGGGTATCTCTAAAACTCCCAAGAATATCACACTTGCTTCTCCATAGCATCCTGGGGCTTTTTGCTGGTTTTAACAGCCAAGAAAATTAGGAAGAGTTGTTCTGGGAAGCCTACTACCTAAAGGGGGCCCGATAAACTGAGGCCGCGTGAAAAGAGTGGAATCAGAATCCTCAAATAATCAGAAGTTCAGGAACCGTTTTCACAGAGACAATGAGAGATTGGAATTTAAGTCCCCCAAGGAAGGTTTTGGAAAAACTCCCATTGTCTCTACACTCCACGCCCAAGTCTCTCTCCTCCTTGTACCCTGTCCCCAAGGTCATGTTCAACTTTTTCTAAGCCAACCAGAGAGAGTGGTTCAGGGTGGTTAAGCAAATGGCACTAGAAAGAATGGTACCAGAACTCAAACTTTTCCTTGGCTAGAGAGGTCATCCAAAGGTCTCTGGGGAACATGCCCCAGCTCAACTGTCAGAGCCCCCAGCATTCCCTGAAAAGGCATTGGGTTCCCTGGCCCACTGCCCACGTGGAGAGGTCCTGGTTACCTTTGGTGACCTGCACCAGTGGCAGGGTAACAGTCAAAACCAGAAGAATGAGCTTCATGAATGACGGGAGAAGGTAAGAGGCTTCTGGGCTAGCAAGTTAGAAAGGGGTCTCCATTCCAGGCAGCCCAGACTGGTATTTATTGTCCCAAGGATCAGGGTAGAGCTGTGATCAGTGAACCAGAAAGGGAACAGTCATTCAAGATTAGATGGGCAGGGACATAAGCAACCACACTGCTTGAATGGCTAGTACCCAGACGCCTCGCCCTCTTAGGCAGTTCCAGAGGAGGCTGAGAGCGGCGGAAGAGAAGTGATCAAAAAGGAGACGCAGCCTTGTCTCTGAAGAGTTTCATAATGCAACTAGAGAGCCAAGGAGGGGGGAAGTGTGCTTATTATTAATCCATATCTGGTAAATAAGGAGAGGGAAAGAGAGAGAGAGGAAGAGAGAGATGGTAGCTCTGTGTTCCTTGGATTCTTTCCATCAGGAAGGATATCTCAGGACCTCCCAAATGTCAGTGGTTCATTCTAAGAATACCAAAGGGCAGAAGCAGAAGGAAGTACCCTGAGAGCTCCGTGGCCATCACCACTGGAAACTGATATCAGCATTTGTGGAGTCAGAGGAGCAGCAAGGCCACTCGCTTTTCACGGCGCATGCTTACCAAGAGCGGGTGGCACCCTTCTAGATGGCAAAGGAAAGCCCTTTTACTGTCACTGTGGCATTTCTCATACTGTATGGGGGACTGCATTACTGACGTCAGTGCTTCACCCCACTGGAGTCCACGTTGTGACCACTGTCTCATCCTAGGAGGAATGTCCTTCACTATCCCTTCACTTTTGTCACGGCTGTGTCACTTCCTTTAGCCAATGATACATGGGTGGAAGTGACAGAAGCGACCACATGCCAGTTCTGAGCCCAGGCTTTAAGAGGTGATGACAGTTTTCACTTGCCCGTTTGTGCCTCTGCCACCACCATGAGAAGAACAGGCGCCAGGCGTCCAAAGACAAGGAGAGAGAGACACACGGAGCAGAGCCATCTCAGGCGACCCGCAGGTCTGCAGTGAGAAGCAGAGCTGCCCTGACAGCCCAGCCCCAGGCAGGGCAATCCAGCCAGACCCTAGTGTGCCTGCTGGCACATGAGCCACAGTAAAGCACTGCTGTTGTAAGCCACTGAGTTTTGGAGAGGCCGGTTGCACTGCAGTGGCTTAGGGATACACGGAACCAGCAGGCAGAGCGGAAAAGAGCAAACGCTGTTTTAGCACAATAATGGCAAGGACTGTGCTTCCAAAATGGGCCGAAACAAAGGCATACTAACAGGAGGGATATCTTCTTGCTGATATAGAAGAAGATTATTGTTTCCAAGAAAAATAATGCTTTATACCAAGGGTCCTCCGACTTTTTCTGCAAATACCCAGATATTAAATATTTTAGGGTCTAGGCCATTCAGTCCCTGTCACAGCGGCTCAGGGCTGCGTCTGCGGCACGAAAGCATCATAGGCGGCACGCCACACATGATGTGGCCATATTCTGAGCAAACTTTCATAGACACTGAAATTTGAATTTCATATAATTTTCACATGTCACTAGATATTATTCTTTGGGGTTTCTTTTCAACTATTTAAAAATGTAAAAAATATCCTTAGCTCCTGGGCCATGCAAAAGCAGGCAGAAGGCCGAATCTGGACCGGCAAGCCTCGGAAAGCTGAAGAGCGGTCAACGGTGTCAGGAAAATGGGACAGAGAGCCACTGAGGGGCTGCCGGCGGGGTGCAGGTCAGGGGCAGAATGACTGTGGGTCTCATGAAAGCTCAGTGTTCCTCACTTGCTCAGACCCTTGTACGTGCTGGGAATTCTAGAAGGTTCTAGGTAAGGAGAGGAAACCACGTTGCAATCAGGAAACAATAGTAAGAGGGCATTTCCGGTAAATTGTCTTAAGAGATCCCGGCAACCTATTGTCCTTCCTTAGCTCGTTTTAAGTAAGTATTCACTTTGGGAGTGTTGGAACGTTTAGGATGATGAAAACATTCTGTATGCAGATGTCAAAACTCATCAAAATTTACCTTAAAATTGGTGCATTTTATTTTATGTAAATTATATCTCAATAAGTTGACTTCCTTAAAAACTAGTGCTGATTTTTTTAAATAAGCAACCGAATGAGGTATAAAACAACTTATATGAAAAACAAACACACATGAAAAGGTACAGACTAAAACACTGGAAGAG
>PVKM010038553.1:0-14070 GCA_004027735.1 Carollia perspicillata
GCGGGCTGCCCTGGATGCAGGAAGCGGTTCCCTCACGCGGAGCCATGCCTTGTCCCCCACAGAGCCAGCTGGCTTCTCCTTACACAGGGTAGAAGGTGGACTCCAGGTCCTCCTGGGTGACTTCTCATCCCTGGCCACCCAGTGTGCACCCAGTGTATGCTGAGGCCTCTGGCCTGCCCGTTCCTCTCCAGGCCAAGCCCTCCGTCCATTCGATCTATCCACCACTCTCCGACCCATCTTTATCACACCCAGGGCACAGACGATGCCATGCACTCCGGCATTGGTGTTGGTGGGACATCCCCCTGGTGATGTTCCCCACCCCAACACCCCATGGTACTCGCTGCCCTTTATCTGATTTCCTCCTCACAACCACCCTTGGGAGGTTCAATATTTTCCTAAAGAAGAAACTGAGGTTCACCATTTGCCCGAGGACTAGGATTAGAAAGTGGTGGCATGGGGCTCAGATCCAGGGGTGTCACATGTGAAAGTCCAGGAAGCCCCTTGCAGGTGCTGAGGAGCCCTGGGCCCAGGGAGCTGCAAACAAAGGACCAGGCCGACCAGCTCTGGCTTTTAAATGGTTGCACGGGCCCCTAGGCTCCGCTGCCCAGGCTCACGTTCTGTCCACTGTGGCTACCCTGGCCACGTCCCTGGAGGGCTGCAGCCCCTCCCTGGCCCCTGGGGCGGGGGTTGTGGGTTACAGAGCATTAGCCAAGGCCTGTGCTGCTTCCAGATTGGTTAAGGGAAGCCTGGAGTCTGGCAGGGCCAATTGTGGAGCAGACCTCTGCTGACTGGAAAGTTGCTAACATGTGTCCTTAATCCCACCTGCCAGCCGTCACCAGGTGCTAGGATGCAAGAGCTGCTCTGAGAGCCTGCTGCATGTGGGCGCTAGGGCCCCAGCTTCCTGGCCGTGTGTACCTACTGCACACCAGGGGCCCACACTCATTATTCTATTTCATCCTCACAACGGGCCAGAGGCATCGATGATGCTATACCCACTTTCCAGATAAGGAAACTGAGGTTCAGAGAGGTGAACTCATTTGTGTACACAGCCGGGCATGGGAGAGAGATGAGATTCACTCATACTCGGGTTGACCTGGGTTTCAATTCCGTGTTCTTTCCGGGACATGATTTTCTAGCTTTCCAGTTTGGAGACGTTTATAAGTGGTGTCTCACCTCTCTCCTAACAGCCCACACACTGTGTGGTGCCATATGGACTGTGGGGCCTTGGGCCACAGCTCCGCCAGATCGTGAGCTGCGTAAAGGCAAGGACTGAGCTGGTGAACCCATCTGCCCGTGGCTGTCACGCAGGAAGGGCTCAGGAAATGGTGAGGAACTGAGACTCCAGCGCTTAGCCGTGCAGAGGGTGAGGAGGGAGAAGGACTGGGGAACACAGGAAGGGAGGCACAGGAAGAGCAAAATGGCAAAAGATACGGGGAGAGAAAGTCAATAAGAAGGCAAGTTTGGAGGGGAAATGGGTTGCAATAAAAGCAAGAGTGATAAGCAAAGAAACAAAGGGAAAGGCCTTTGGCAAAGGGAAGATCTCAGCTTCCATGAGAAGAGATAGTGCTCCCCACAAAACCAAGGAGCCATCTTGATAGGTGGTGAGCTCACTGTCCCTGGAGGTGTGCAAGCATGCACCTGTGACTGGGAAGTCCTAGGGAGGATCTGCGCAGCCTGGAGGAGCTATACAAGCTTCTCCTCCCTCCAGGAGATGGAGGTTCTGGTAACAGTCATGTGTACTCTCCTCTCACATCCTTCTGTGGCATTTTGAATGGATGTAGAAAGACCCAGAACTATAAGATCAAAGCTCTCTTCTGCTCAGTGTAGATGCTCTGTCCTTGACCCTGAACTCCCAAACCCAGGCAGAAACCGATCGCGCTCTTGGTCTTGCACAGCACCATTAGGGGATGAGATCGGAATTCCTCCACCCGCACTCAGGGCTGCTGTGGCCTGATCCTGACCCCCTGTCTCTTCTCCCTCTGCACCCCCATCCGAGTTCCACATGAGTCTCTGCTCAGCCCTAGGCAGTCCCTCTCTCACTGACCCCATTGGTCAGGCACTGGATGGAGGCTGACCCTAGAGAAGACTGTCGCCTCGGACTCCTCTGTCTAGTCCAGGTCTAGTTTTCGTCAGCTGACGAAATCCCCAACCAGCTTGCAGCCGAGGCCAGGTTTCAGCAGCTGGCGGGCCTGGGTGGTGTCACCGTGTCCGCCGTGTTGGGCGATGTTCTCTAGCTCTGTGACCTCAGCCACACTCTCTGACCTCTGAGCTTCGGCTTCCTCTGCTGCAAGATGGCACACATGGCAGTTCTCAAGAGTTTTGGTCTCGGGGCCCCTTCGCCCTGCTAATGCTAGTGAGGACCCCAAAGTGCACTTGTGTGTGTGTGTGTGTGTTGTATCTACTAACATTTAGAAACTACAACGGAAACGTTTTAGAGAATTTATTAATTCATTTAAAAGTAGTAACAAATCTCTGGCATGTTAACATAAATAACATGTTTTTAATTTCCAAAAAAATTAGTGAAAAGATTGGCATTATGTTCCCTTTCTGCAGACCTCTTTGCCGTCTGCTTTCAATCTGCTGCAGTAGGTCGTGTAGCTGCAGAAAATCTGGCCTCGCAGATATGCACTTGGAAAAGGGAGGGGTATTTTAATAGGCTTTTCAGATAATATCTTGAAACTACACAAAACTTGACAAGTGGTAGTATTTCAACAGTTGTGACATGGAATCTGAACACACAGCCATGAACTTTTTGCTCTTTGTTACATTGCAATCCACCCGTTTCTCTTGCACGTTGAATGGATCTTTGACCTGTGTGGGATTTTTGGAATAGCATGCATCGTCATTTGTGAAGCGCTGGCTCACTGACTTGGGAGATCCGCCAAATGTTGACACTTGTAATTACACGACATCACACAATCACATTTGTTCATTTCATCACCAATCTCATTGCGTCACCACCAAAAGCTCTCTGACTATTGGGCCGCAAGCACAGAGCGGAAGCCCTGTGAGGACAGCAAGCAGCCGTCTACAAGCCGGGAAGTGAGCTCTCAGCAGAAACCGGATTTGCCACACCTCGATCGTGGATGTCTAACCCCGGAACCATGAGAAGATAAATGCGTGTTGTCCGAGCCCTCCTGAGCTTTGTTCTGGTAGCCCCAGCGAACGTGTACGTGCTCTCCAGACCTTCTCCCCCAGACCCTCGGGAGGCTGGTTTGTAAGGCCTGAAAGTCCTTGGTCAGCTGGAAAGACCTAGGCATGGGCGGATAATGTTAGTGCTCCACACCGTGTCCCCAGGCAGCCCTGGAGCTCAGCTCCCAGCCCCAAGGAGCCTGCCTTGGAGGAGATTTCTGATGAGAACATTCCAAAACGCCAGTGGAAAATGCTGATGCTGGATATTTGAGAACCAAATTGGGAAGAACACAATTTTCTAGTTGATTTTCTAAAACAATAAACAGCGGAAAGAATGCCAGGGTGGTAGTTCTAACAACCACATGCCAGAGAAAATCAGCGTCAAGCCCTAAAGCCATTAAGCAGACTCACCAAGGCAGATCTGTCACATGGGGGACACCCGCAATTCATCTGGCGGTGTGAGGATGGTGATGATGGTGGTGATGGTGATCATGGTGATGGTGGTGATGATAGTGATGGTGATGATACCAATGTGATGGTGATGGTGATGATGATGACGGTGACAGTGGTAATGATGGTGGTGATGGTGATGATACCAATGTGATGGTGATGGTGATGATGGTGGTGCTGATAGTGATGATGATGGTGGTGATGGTGATGGTGGTGGTGATGATGGAGATGGTGATGATACCAATGTGATAGTGATGGTGATGGTGGTGGTGGTGGTGGTGATGGTGATGGTGGTGGTGGTGATGGTGGTGATGGTGATGATACCAATGTGATGGTGATGGTGATGATGGTGGTGCTGATAGTGATGATGATGGTGGTGATAATGATGGTGGTGGTGTGATGACAGTAATGTTATGGTAATGAAGATGACGCTGATATTGTGGTACTAGTGACAATGTCAATGATGATGATGGCGATGACAATGATGACGAAGGTAATAGTGATGGTGAGGATAATGATGGTCACGATGAAGATGCTGCCGCCGCTGACCATGATGATGGTGATGTTGCCATGTGATGATGACAACTGCAGTGACGATAATGAGAATGAGGATTTACGGCTCCTTTTCTGCAGAAAGAGGAAGCTGGGCCCCTTCTCCAGTTTGGAAATGGCTCTTCAACATTGTTCTTCTGACATGGATTTCTCCTGAAGGAGGCATCCGAAGAGTGTCCCCTGCTCCCAGGGACAGGTCCCTCATACAGATTCTAAGGTGTCTGTGTCACAGGCCTTGGACACCTGTGACCACAGGACCCTCCTCTTGGGCCAGTGGTGGGCATCCCTGCGGGCTCATCCTAAGTGGAGCCATGCCCAGGGTGGCCCACTGGAGTTCTGGCCCCTGAGACCGTGGGTCACTTTCCCTGGCTGAGGCCTCCCAGTTCTCAGGCTGTTTGAGACCTGGCATCCCTCCTGAGATCCATGCAGAGAAGCTCAGACTCGCCGGTGGATGAACAGCAAGCACATGGAGAGGGTGAGGCCCGGCAGCCCCCAGCTGGCCCACCACCCCAGGCACAGAAGGCAGGCCATCTGGAGAGTGCCGGCCCAGCTGAGCTCCCCACGGCGTGCAGCCAGGTGAGCCACCGCAGCCGCTTCCTCACGGGCAGAAGAGCCACGCAGCCTAGCCCAGCCGACATGTGGGATGGTGAGATGCTGTAAACCATTGCTGTCGTGAGCCTCCATGTGAGGCAGTGACAACAGGTAACTGAAGCTCGGAAGTCCCTGAGTACTTTTGTGGGCACTTTCCGAGAACAAGGACATCCTCTCATAGGCCCTGCGTGGTTATCCAAGTCGGGGGATGTAACATTGGCGCAGGAGTATCATCTAACCCACAGTCCTCATATAGTTCCTCCAGTTGTCCCCATCCACCCATTACAGCATTTTCCGAGTTCAGTCCAGGATCCTTTGAAACGATATGTTTCTAATGGCTAGGAGTATCAAAGATGAAACACATCACTTATTTGAGCAGCTCAGAGGAAACGGGGACCAGCCGTCCCCAACACCCATGCCCCCACAGCTTCTGAGGGCGGGTGCGCAGCCCTCACTGGGCAGCCCTGGCCAAGAGGAGGGATGCACTGTCCAGACACTCCAAATGGGTCATTTCCCGATTTCACCCCCACTCGCTCTGTGACCCTGTGACCCTGCTCGTGCACCCGGGCCCCAGAGACTCAGTTTCCAGCCTGCCAAAATAACCACTTCTCAGATGAGTGGGATAGTCCGGGCCCTGCCGGGGATGGAGGCTCAGTCTGTGGGGTTTTGGTCCTTCCTTCCCAACAAAATGCATGTTTCCATGGGTGAACTGTATACATTTTGGCTCGAGAAGGCCCAGTGCCCACAGGACAGGAAAGCAAACGTACTGTTAAAGAAGACTGCACATCCCAGGACCACACCGGCTTCTCTGTCTGACTGTGCAACCCCAGGCCCCAGCCAGCACCTCCCCCAGCCCCAGAGATGCTCTGGTTTCAGAGAGACACTGGGGCGGAAGTGGCCGGGGGCAGACCCGCCCAGCACTGAGCCCCTCTTGGAATCCAACTCAGCAGGGCATGTGGGCCAGTCTCCCTGCCCCCCCACCCCGACACACACACCACCATTATCCTGGTGGACTTCCGCTTCTACATCCACTTGGGGACTTGGCCCCTCTATCTGTCCATCCCCAGCATGGGCCCCCAGAATTCACACAGGAATCCACAGGCCGCCCACCACACAGCAGGGGGCAGAGGTGGAAATCACAGGGCCCTCAGTAAACAAACCGAAAGGCCTTGTCCTCTCATTAATGGGATTGCCTTGAGAGCCCTCAGGGCTGGGGCTGGGGCTGGAATGGAAGGCACCTGTGAGAAGGGGGCGTGGCCATGGCCCAGGTGTTCCTCCTACAGGAGCTTGGCTTCACTGGCACCTGCATCCGCAGGCAGTCGCCTCAACTCAACAGGTGTGACATCAAGGCCCAGAGAGCTTCCGGGCTTTTGCTGAAGTCGGAGTGCAGATTCAAAGCCAGGTCTGCCTGCGGCTGAGGCTAAGGCCTGCACCCCAGAGGGCTGCTTCCTGCGCTTTAGTGCAGGCGCTGTGGGCTGAACCGCTGGGTTCAAATCCCAGCTCCACCCCTCCTGATACCACCCCGGGCTCTCTACTCCGACCTCCGGACCTCAGTTTCCCCATTTGTCGGATGGCACCGGCAGTGACAGCTTCCTGCTAGGGCCGCTGGAAAGGGCTTGTACTGCCCGGCAGGAAGTGCTGCTACCAGCCCCTCTTGCGCTCAGCTGGCGCCGAGTCTGAGCATCGCTAGACCTGAACACTGTGAACAAAGTACGCCAGCTGGGCTTCAACAGAGACTTTCCGACTAAATCAATCACTTGAGAAAACGTGTGTGTTTTACCAAGGCAAAATTCACGTAGCATATAACTAACCATTCGGTGGCACTGCGTTCGCCCCCGCCCACTGTCTAGGTCCAAAACGTTCCCGTCAGCCCAAAGGGAAGTCCCGGCTCCACCACCAGTCACGCCCGGTCCCCCCGCCCCAGCCCTGGCAACCACCAATGCCCCTCCTGTCCCTACGGACTTGCCTGTTCCGGACCTTTCCTACAGGGGGACTCAGACTCCATCTGTCCTTCCGTGTCTGGCTGTGTGCACTTAGCGTCACGTTTCCAACTTCCTCCGCCTGCAGCAGGTCTCCGCGCTTCATTCTCTTTTCTGGCTGCGCAGTGTTCCCCGGCGGGAACGGACCGCACTCTGGTGGTCATCCGTCTGCTGATGGCCACTTGGGGGGTCTCCGGCCTCAGGGCTGTTTTGGCCGACGCTGCTGTGCGTGTCGGTGAGCCAGGTGTGCTGTAGACGTCCGCTTCCCTTTCTCTCGAGTGTACATCTCGCAGCGGGGTTGCGGGGGCACACGCCCTTTTAAGTTTACCTTCGGATAAGCCACCAGACTGCACTCCGCAGTGGGCGCACCGTTTCGCATCCCCAGCAGTGGTGCGCAGGGTTCCTACGTCTCTGTCTCCCCTGAACACTCGCTGTTTCACGCGCTGACCGCAGCGGTCCTAGTGGGTGTGGCCGGGCGACTACGTGGTTTTACCTAAAGCTAACATGGGCGTCGACCCCTGTGCGCTGACTTCTGTGAGCTCTGGAGAGCCAAGCTCTAGACAAAGACTGAGCCCCTCTGGCCTCAGTTTCCCCCACCGTCACGGGGCCTGGTGGGGCTGCACTCGTGTTTCTCAGATGAGCTCTGTGGGACCTGCAGAGGGAGGAGGACTGAGGCGTTTGGCCTCCAGGGTGGAACTGGCAGGTCCTCTGGAGTCCGAGAAGGGGAAGAGATGAGCCTCTGGTCAGACTCGCTCTGTCTGGAGGTTTCCTCTTAGGGGCGGAATCTCGCATCTAGTCGTGTGGGGGCTGCTCCAGCAGTCAATTTGGGGCTGACGTGTTGTGGCTTCAGGCAGAGGCTCCAGCTTTCTTGGCCACCATGCTAAGGAAGTCAGATCAGCAGCGTGAACAGCCCCCTGCTGCCCGGCACCTGGGCATCTCCAGCTACCACCACTGCCCTGAGTGGGCCCGGCAACCCCCATGGCCACGTGGAATGTTCCAGGCTCTCCTGTTTCTTAGGAGGCCACGTGCTTTGAGTTCAACCACATGTCTATTGCTCTCTGTCTTGCTTTTGCTCGCACTGTATGGGCTTTCTGCCCAGAACACCTGTTCCCACCTTCTTGACCCAACCTGATCTGCAAGACTCAGCTCAGCACCGCTGCCTCCAGGAAGCCTTCTCTGGTGCCCGAGCTGGGTTAAGGACCCTGCCTCTGTGATGGCACTCTCTACCCAGCTCCCAGCAACTCCTGTTTACCCGGCCGCCTCCGCCGGGCTGGCAGTGCTTTGGGCGGGCACTGCGGGATCCACCTCCGGGTCTCCAGCCCTCCTCGAGGCCTCATCTGGGGTAAAGTGTCCTCAGAGGGGATGGCAGAAGCCTCGCACCCAGTTTTCATCTGGGACCCAGCCTGTGCTCGTGGTCCCTGACCTGATTTGGCCATGAGCTGGGCACATGGCCCATGCTGCGTGGGTCGGACGTCCTCGTGGGGATCTGCGGCATGCCAGAGTGACAGAGGTGGCACAGGGGCAGCCGGGTGTGTTCTGACGTCTCCTTACTTCCTACCACTTAGAAACCCAGAGCCTCCCCAGTTCCTGTCCTCCTGAGGCCTGGGGTTCAGTGTCTTGACTTCTGCAGACTACCCCAAATCCTGGAAAGACTTTGTGGAACAAAGTCTTTTGTTACGTAAGGTTTGCCAGAGTCCGTTTCTGTTGCCTCCAAAGAACCCTGGTGGGTACGACCTACTCATATTTTCTTTAGCAGATGCATGGATGGGTGACCGAAGGATCCCGTGGCGAGGGCAGAGGTGGACAACCCGGTGGGAAGTCAGAAGAAAGAGAAGGCCCAGCAGAGGGATCCTCAGGCTGGCGGGAACGCTGGGGTGAAGGGGTGGGAGGAGTCCTGACCTCCAAACCCAGCTGGAGACTCCACAGGGGACACACCCCCAACACCCGCCTTGAGGTGGAAAGTGGACTCATCCCCCGCACACGGAGCTCCGGCTTCACGGGACTGCTGCAGGCCCTTGCGCTGGGCAGCGTGGGCTCTAGAAACGTACGTCCTGGAGACAGGCTTTCATCATCTTTGCCTCTTTTGCATTCATTGTGGTTTGATACAAAACAGAGAGAAGGCGCTGTGGGTGGTGGCGATGAGAGAGCGGGGGGCCAGGAAGGAGATGTTGGGTGATACCCCTCTTCCCAGGGTTTTGATAGAGAACTTGGGGTGCGGCACGGCACCCTGCAGCAAGATGGGGTCACTGCCCAGGATCCGAGGTTCTCTTCAGCCCCCACCACGCTGCGGCTGAGCTGTTTTACTTCAGTAAAAATTGACAGTGTCTCCTTCAGCCCTCAAAAGGTGGGCTCCAGATGGATTAAAGCCTTGGGTGTGAATGCTACAATAACAAAGCAGCCAAAGAAAGCAGAAGTCACCTTGGTTTCCAAGGAGAGAATGATTCTCTTCCCAAAGGCCCTAAATGTGCCAGACAGGAGGGAGCAGCAGCGATGGGCTGGCTGCTTCGAAAGGAAGGGTGCCTGCCTGGGAGGTGGACACTGACACCAGCATAGGTGCACCGGAGGCTGGACTTCCCAGTGGTTAGCACTTAGAACACGCAGCAACGCCCACGGCATGGTAGGAAAAGACAGATCTGACAGAAAAATCCACGGAGGTAGGCCCGAAGGGAAGCCTCACGAGATATGTTCAGACTCCTCAGTGACAAGAGACGGGGTGATTTTAAATACGAGGCACAGCTTCGGCTCTTTGTGAGGAAGGCGAGGTCCCTGAAGACCCTGAACCCAGTTGGCTGGAATGTCTTGGAGAGGCCAGTGCTCCCGTGCACAGTACACGGGTCCCAGAGACTCCACTCGGGGTAGGAAGTATGCATCTGAGGCAGCCGTCACATAGGTCCCTGGTGGGGCAGGACACAGATGCCTAAGTGACATTGGTCATGGGAACAGGGGACTGGGAACAACCAGGAGCCCACCCCTCACTGGGAAACCTATAGCCATCAAGGTAGGGGCTCCAGGTGTATCGCGGCACCACAGGGTGCGACGGGACAGAGGTGACCATCCGAGGTCACAAAGCGGGGCTTGCATTTCTTGTTCCGACCCCTGTTTTTGCCACTTTTTAGCTGTGTCTAAACTTGAGGGCCAGGGAAACCCATGAGCGTCTGGGCAAACAGCGACTTCCTCCCCCAGGAGACTGGGAGATTAAGGCGGGTCCTGGCGCCAAGGCCCCCCTCCCCGGGCCTGGCCCACAGTAGGTGCTCACTAAACACTAGCCCCCAGCTCTTGCAAACACGGCGTCCACAGGTAGGCAAGGCTCAGGCATAAAACACCGCTTGCCGTCATTCCTGGGGACCGCCACCACCCAGCCAGTGCCCCTGGATGGGCACTGAGTTCTTTCTTTATTTGGGCTCTTGCAGTTGCCTCAGTCTCCTGCCCCCTCCCCCAGCCTTGTCCTGCCACAGGAAATGCAGCCATGCTGATCCCGAGGCCAGAGTGGCCCTCTGCAGCCTCCGCTGTTCCTTCCTGCCCACCCCCACCCCCGCTGCCCGGCCCTGATTAGCCTGGGTATTGGATGACCCCTGCTCTTCTTCCCTGCCCCGCAAGGGTTAATCAGCCTTCCTGCTGGGCGGCTGGAAGGAGGCAGCGGGGCGGCCTGGCGGCAGGAGGCTTTCATTACTTTGATGGGATACATGTGCTGGGCTTTATCTCCGGCCCTTTCTCCGTAATTCAGCGCTTGAACGTCTCAGCTGTCGGCCGATCTGCAGACAATTGCTCGGGGTAACACTATCCGGAAAAAGCTGATAAAACGCAGATGTGACGAGGCCTCTGAAATTTGCGGTTTGCTAAGTGGTTTGCTGCGATGCTTGCCCGTGGCCAGGGCGGCTTCCCTTCCAGGTTGGGAACGGAGGGGTGGAAGTCGCTTTTTTTTTTTAAGTGGAAGGTTGCATAGAGGAAGTGACTGTAGAATTTCTTTCCATAAGTGGGAAGGTGGACAAATAGAAAGTGTAATGTGGTATGGCCCTCCCCCAAGACCTGCGGAGCTCACCTGCTTGTCCCGTCCTGACCAGCCTCCCAGGGCATCCCCCAGAGTGAGGTGCCCGGGGTCCTCCGTGCAGCCTGGTGCGAGTGTTCACACTGGTCTCTGCGAGGAAGCCTGTCACCTTGGGCATGACGCTTGACCTCTCTCTTGCTCAGCTGACTCAACTGAAAGGCCCAATCACAAACAACCTCAGGTACTCACCATGTGTGCTGCGCCTGCAGAGTGTCAGGTACACAGTAGGTGCTCAGTGAACCATGCAGAGGTCTGTGTCCTTCCTTCCACTCACTCAGGTTCCTAGATGCCCCCAGCGAGTAAAAGCGACATGATGTTGACATGAAGATGCTGGACTCCAGTTGGGTGGTGGAGAAAGGGCCAGGTTCTTAGTCCCCAAAATCAGTACTTCCCAGGCCAGAGTCACCAGACTGGACCCCTGGGTTGACACGAGAGCCGCTGGGGTCTTCCTGGGCCAAAGGGAGGGTTAGAGCAGTGCCCCCCCAACCCATACGTGAACCCAGACCCCCAGTTCCCATTCAGGAGATCAGTTGCATTCCCTCTGGAGGTCCCAGTGATGCTGACATCACTGGTCACTGGGCCACACTGTCAGCAGCAAGAGGCAGGAAGGTGCCAAGTCATCAGGCCGGAGAGAGGCTCTGGGCACATCCCCCAGCCCTTCCCCTCTCAGCCCCAAGCAAGTCTCTGCTGACCAGAGAGGGCAGGCTGTGTGGCTGGTGTTGCGTACCATGCCAGGAGCAGAGCCAGGCCGGGGGGCGTCATCCACTCCCCGCCCCAGTTTTCCCTGCCATGCTGCTGCCTACCTTCCTTAAATGGTGAAGAACTGTTATCAGACGTTGAGTATATATACACGAACATGTCCCAAAGAGAGCATGCTTCTTTATGCCTGACCCAGACCGCCTTTGTGACAAAGGCAAAAGTACGTGAATTGATACCATTATGTGCTGTCCGTCAGGCCACGGAAGGTGGTCCTTAGAACAGCCGAGGGGGCTGGCTCACAGCAGCAAAAGCCCTGAGCAGGGAGGGTCTCCAGATAGAGCAATCATCCCGAAGGAGGGCTCCTGTGAGTGGGGCCACTGCTTGGGGACACCGGCAAGCAGAGGAGATCCTTTTCATGCTTCAGCCTCCTTCTCTGCATCTTTACCTCTCGTCCTGGAAAGTGAGTCGCACCCATTTTTGGAGCAGGAAAACTAAGGCCCAGGAGGGTTCAGTCACTTCTTCCAAGTCTCCCAGCTGGCAGAGGCACAGCCAGGACTCAAAGTGTATTTAGGAGTGTCCGGCTCCGAAGGCCACAGGCTGGTGTCTGTCCCACACTGCCTCTGGAGAGTCGAGCACAACCCTGGGGAAGGCGGGCAGACACTCCCGCCAACTCCAGCACGGAGGGCCTGGCCTGAGGTTTTCCCCTGGAAAAGGCCCTTGTGCAATCAGAAGGGCCGACTGCAGTTCCCATCTTTCAGAGAAAGAGGGCGTCTCTCCCCCTGCTGGGTGTGGGCAGAGCTGGCAGCAATTTTCCCACAATGTGTAAATTAGTCAATCTCCGAGTCTGTAAACGGGGCCCTTTGAAGGAACCTTAATGAAGGACTCCATTAGGGCTTAATGGCGGCTGCCTCCAGCATTACTGGCCCAAGTGCCTTTTGATGTCTTGGGGCCACTGGGTTGGAGGCTCAACTTATCTGAATGTCCCAGCTGGGTTAAAAAGAGAGAGAGAGAGAGAGAGAGAGAGAGAGAGAGAGAGAGAGAAGAAGAAGAAGAAGAAGAAGAAGAAGAAGAAGAAGAAGAAGGCAACAAGCCCCCTTAGAGAAGTTGAAAATTTTTTAATGAAAAAAGTTAGCCCTGGCCTGACTGATGTTGGCACTTCAAAGCCAGGGCTCACTAAATTGCTGCAGACTGCTTAATTCAAAAGTGCTCCCTGGCGGTGACAGCCCAGGGGTGACAAACTACAATTGGCACCAGGAGATGGGCGAGATCAAAGGCTGGCTATTGTAATAGTTTTGTCCCGTGAAGAATTGCTTATTGTCCAGAGTTTTTAAGCCTTTTTTTTTTCTCTTTTCTTTTCTTTTCTGTCTCCGTCTTTTTTTTCTCTCGGCTCCCGCGCCTTCTCAGGGTCTGTGTACATAAATACTTGTAATTACCTCCTTCTGATAATACATTTCAGTTTGCAGAGCCTTTCTCGAGGCTCAGGGTGCTGTGCTTGCGGTGGGACTGTAGAAACTGTTTCTGTGTTTTTGTTAGAAGAGATCCTCCCGGGCACCCAGAGGGCAAATTGGAGCCCAGACCTGCTCCTGGTGGGGCGGACTATTTTAGGATCATTTCAGATTAAACGCTGCCCGAGGGGGCCCTGGAGGGGCTCCGGGGTGTAGGTGGTGCTCCGAGGCCCGCTGGCCTCCATTTCCCCAGCCGCGCACCAGGGCCCATTCACTCACACCGCAAGTGTTGACAGAACTCTGACTAGAAGAAGACCTATCTCACAGGGCTGCTTAGGAGACTAAGAGAAAGTGAACCTAAAAGCACTTGGTGAGCTAGGAATTCCTCCTGCTCCTCCTCCTCCTCTTCCTCCCGCCTCTGTCTTGTTCGGGGGTCCGTTTTCCGTCCCCACGGTTCACCTGGCTCCATTGCGTAGGAACACAGAACCCAGAAGGAGATATTCGAGTTGTTTCAGAACTTCTACCGGCAGGGCGGTGATCCCTGAAGGGAAAGCATCCCCAGGCCTGTGTTCCAGCCTTCCCTCCTCTTCTCAGAAGTGTGGCTCAGCCAGGCCACTTTCTCCTTCAGAACCTTGCGGAATGATGATCCCCGCCCTGCCAGGTCTCAGGGTTCTCCCCGACCTGACCCAGGCTCCAACTAGGACAAGGATGCGGCGGCCGCCTACGGACCATACGGACCGCCGGAATGCCAGAGACATCACGCTGTGCGTCTGTGCCATTTTCCGAAACGAGCCGGAGGCGGCTCGGGCTGGTTCGAGCTGGGTCAAAGCCGAGGCTGACTGGGGACCATTAGGGAGCAGGGAGGCTCCAGTGCCTTTTATTGCTTCGAATATTAGTCACCAGGAAGCCGCCCCATGAAGCATACAAGCCTCGTATCGCTTACTCGTCTTGAATTAATTAAGAAGACTGGGATGGGGACAATTAGAGAAACCTAAGGCTGATGACATCTCCTTGTGATGGAATTTGCTTCTGCATCCACTTGGCCTCCCCCCACCCCGCCCCCGGCACGGGCAGGTTTGTTTTTTCCAAACAAAGCCTCTCGCGTGTTAGAGGACTGCATTAGCGAGTCTGCCGCCACGGGGGCACCCGCAGCCCAGACGGGAGGGACCCGTGGAGG
>PVKM010038554.1:0-14097 GCA_004027735.1 Carollia perspicillata
ATAATACTAGTAAATCTTTTAAGTATAAAATGTATGATCTAAAGAACTATATATAGGATATCCTTTTGCCTTTTTCCTGATTTTTTTCTAGCAAGAAAAGTAACTTTTCTTTTTATTAAAGTTGGTTTCCATTTTGAGATTTTTCTCATCTAAGTGATCTAAATGAAAACTCAGTCAATTTAAGGTCTCGCTGCTTCATAATCTGATGCTGTATCAGATTTCCGAGTCACTTGCTCGAGTGCCGTGTGTGGTGTCAGAGCTGAGGAGTGTACCTGCGTCTGTTACCTGACTGTGGCATCCTTCCAGCTGTCCCTGTCCCCTCTGATTCCCTGCTGTCTGTCAACAAAGGTAACCAGTGTGTTCTCCTCACGCCCTTCAAGCCTCGGCTTCTTGTGTATCTTTCTAGAAGAATTTTCTGACTTTTCCAAGGGCATGGGATACTCCAAGGCTGTTTTAGATCCGTTTCTCTCCTATTCCTGTGCATTGCTATGTTTAGGGCAACTTTTTGAGATTTTTTTGTCTCCCTGTGCTCTGCCTGGGAAGTGAAGTGTGGGATCTTCTGCACCAGCATCCCAAACTGTACCTTTGGTCTTTGCTTTTTTCTCCCTCTTTTTCCTAACAGAAGTGGAGGGTGTGACTCATGCCCTTCTCTCAGGGATGTGCTCCTTCATGGAACTTGATCGCATTCTTTTTCTACCATCTATTTCATTTTGCTAGAAGGAAAAGGCTTTTTAAATTAGGTATTTCTATTTGTTCTTGACTTTGTTTATCTCAGAAATACAAGGTCTCTATTTTATTGTTTTGGTTGGTTGACAGTTGTGAGTTTTGACAGTATGTATTGTAAACCTTGTGAGGTACTAATTTCTAGATATTTCTAAGTTACTGAGTCATAAAATAAGAGCTGAAGAAAATTTTAAGGGAGTATCTAAGACAAAACCATGTGAAGTGAATGTGTCCATGGACATACTCTCTTAGTGGCCGAATCTGTCTGAGAACATAGATCTCATGTCTTTGTGTTTGGTGCTCTTTCTTCAACAACAGATTGATTTATTTCCTCTCCTAGGTGTAGCCAACTACAACTCTCAGTTGTCTGACTGGCTTTATATCTAATTTCCATTCTACTGTATATGTTCTGTTAGTATGCTCTTACACCGTTCATGAACTAGAACCCTATAACAAAGTTACAGCATATTGCCATTTGACTCCCCCTTCTGGTTTTCAAAACATAATAGAAAGTAACACAAAGTTGGATATAAAAAAAAGAGAAAGTAGAAGGGAAAGGATAAGGCCAAAAAAAAAGGAATTTGGCATGAGGAAGAATAGTCGTCGGGTGAAATTACATGGAATTTAAAACTCTTGAAGGTGTTACATTCAGAAAGTGTGAATGTAGTTTATGGTTGCAGTGGTAAGTAGCCAAACATTGTCTTTCATTTTGAGCTTTATAAAAAGAACAGAAAAAGATCAGTTAAGGAAAATCATGTAGGTAGATTATAAGGGTTGTATTGTTTTAAGGAACTTAAAGATTTTGTATATATTTCCAGTTCTTGAAAAAATACATACATTTGCACATACACACAAATACACACATTGTCATTTCTCAAATCTAGCTATATGTCAATTCAGGTATGCCTACCCTGGTTGTAATAACACTTATTTTATATATATTTTGATATGAAATATTTAAAAAATGATTTGTACATAGTCTACTTGTTGATTCCCTACCCCCAGGCTTTTAATGGATAATCTATTTGTAAAGAATATAGCTAATATATTTATATTGTCTTTTGCGGGCTAGTGAACTACAGTTTTTCAGGTCAACGTTGTCTAGCCAAATTCACTAATTTTTCTTGTCTCTTTCTCAGTCATTAATCATCAGTTTTTTATGGTAGAATATGCACTATTTATTACGTTTATTTACTAACTAACTATGTGTTCCCTTCATTTGGGGTGATGCATCTCTTTGTCTAAAGTCCACAGTTTAGTTTAATGGTACATAATGTTGTAGAACAAAAAGGGCAAGATAAATGTAGATAGGCTTATTTAGTTGGTATAGCATCAAATTGTTGCCAACTTGTCTAGTTTACTTTTAATGTCAGCCATTCATGTGTTGGTGGGGCTGCATTGGTTAGGCAGCATGTTTAACACAACTTTTACTTTTAAAAACAGGTGTGAAATTGAAATGTCTGATGTTTTAATAATTGTTGTCTTAAATAAGTTACTAAGTAAAAATTGTTCAGCTATTTTTTGCTATTTTTTAGGAGTGGCAGAATTCTATTCAGAAGAATGCAGGCCTTGCTTTTATTGAACTTGTCAATGAAGGAAGGTAATCTATTTTATATCCATTTATATTTTACTTTAAAATCTGCTGTAGTTTTGCCATTAAAACTGATAATTTTTTGGCACTATATTTGTTTTTGTAGTCAGTAATGTAGAAGATAGTGATTTTTACAAATAGGTCAATATTTAATCACCTTATGGCTTTCTTTATGGTTACATGCTTAATGATTATGTTCTGGTCTTATTTTTCAGTAAGTGAAGCTGAAGTTAGCAAAAGTAAATTGATGATTTTATTAGCAGATATAAGGAAAACTGATACTTATTTGGACTTCCTGTTAAGTTCTGTTATACAATATTTGCAAAGACAATAATTAGACTAAGATGTTTATATTATCTCTCATGTCATGGCCTGGTTATAAGGGAGAGAGGGATCAAGTTTTTGTTTTGTGATGTGATGAGAAAGTGGAGAGAGTGGGAAACATGGTAGGGTTTCATGTAAAGATTAGAGATACGAGACTTTAAGGAAAAAAATAGTAGTAGGAAATTAAAATGAAGAAAGTACAGAGATGAAAAGAAAGATATAGGGAGAAATAGATTTAAGAGAGTGAGAGAATGAAAAGCTAAAAGTAAATTTAGGGAAATGAGGAATAGACTCCTTTGTGTCTGTTTTGTGGCAGCTGATTTTGAATTAATTGAACTGAAGACCTAAGGTGTAGATTAAAAGGTGTGATGGCTGCTATTAGAAATGACATTCTGAGCAAAATCATTTAGGAATGTTTCTTTATAGTGTTCTGACTAGCGTGGAGAGATTGATGCCATCACTGTAGGAACTATTTGAATAGTAATTAGGAATCTTGTTAGTGTTACAAAAAAGGGGAAAAGGGTACTATTAACTTTATTTGATATTAAATATTACTAAAATTCTTCTGTTCAGCAAATAATTATAGTTGCTCACAGACTATTTTTGGAACTACATAAATAAGCCTGCAATTATAATGCTTTATGATAAATTCTGTGCTAGAAGGAATTAAGTACACATTACTAAGGTAGTAATGAGAAAAAAAGAGACCATTTAGGGTGGAAGAATTAGGTAAAACTTAACTAGGAAACATGATTCTAGAGATGTCTTTTCAGGGATGAGTAGGGTTAATGCTTCAAATATTTGAAAGTGGAGATTATGACTAAATCGGAGGATAGGTATGTGAAAAGCATTCCAAATGGAGGGAATAGAATATCTGAATACACTGTGATGTGGGAAAGTATGTAGAATACTCAAGTGTGTCTCGGAGAGATATGTGTGTCTGTGTGTGCACACACACACGTGTGTGTGTGTGTGTGTGTGTGTGTGTGTGTGAATTGGAATAGAATAGAGCGTCTGGATGCTGAAAGGCCTAATGTAACATATTTGGACCTTCGTCTAAAGATGATGGGAAGTCTTGGGAGATTTTAAGCAAAGGAATATATTTGTGATAGTTTGCTTGGGATGGATGAACTGGCAGAAATGTTTGGGATGGATGAAGGAGAGGAGAGCTGATTGGGATCCAGTACCAAGTCCGTTACAGTGATCCACGTGAGAAGCAGGGTTACACTGTAATCTGGAGTCTGGCAAGTGGTAGGAAATCAATAAATAGTTCTCAATGAGTGAATGACTAATAATTTAGTATTACTTTAAGCAAAAATTTCAGAGTGCTTATTCATCAAAAATAAATAGTTCTTTGGCTGAATTTCAACACCGTGGTGTTGGATGCTTTTAAAGTTTATGTGTAGGAAAAGAGATGGAGGGAGCTATCGATGGAACAATGTGTACTTGCTCCACTTAATGCCGAACACTGATCGAGAGACTTTATAGTTTGCAGGGCTCATTTGTTTAAAGAAAATTCTTGGTTCTTTTTTTAAAAGAAAACTTGTTATGAAAGTCGGTATACTCCCAGTTATGCAAGTTACTGTTACATTCAATAGGTAAAGTAAGGCAGCATAGCGTTGTGATTAACAGCATTGGCTTTGAATTAGCCCTTTGATATTTGAAAAGTGCTTTTACTTCTGTGAGCCTCCATTTTCTTATTTTTCATTCAGCCAGTATTTTTAAGGCACTGTGTACAGTGGATTATCTTTGATGCTGGGGATACAGCAATAAACAAAACAGATAAAGATCTTTGTTTTTTGTAGATCTTACATTCAAACAGTCATTGACAGACCTTAAACAGTAAACAGTATAGGTAGTGGGTTATATGTGGGTTATATAATATGTGAAAGATGGTAAACACTATCAAAAAATATAATGTGGACCAGGTTGAGGGGAATGGAGATTTTTGAAGGAAGTATGAAGGGTTGTTGTGCTTTGCAGTTTAAATAGAACGGTCAGATTAGAATTTACTGAGAAAGTGACATTTGAGCGAGTGCTTGAAGGATGCGAAGGAGTTAACCATGGCCCACGTAGGGGAAAAGCTTTCCAAGTCTAGGGGACAGTCAGCATGCAGCGGAAAGCCTCCTGGTGTATTTGAGGAATGTGCTGCCCAATATAGCGATAAAACCATGATGAAAGTGGAAAGAAGTAAGAACTGAGGCCAGAGAGATGATTAACATGGAGTGAGATTTTGCGTGGACTCTTTGCAGTTTACGAGAAATGATAACCTTCATAGGATTGTGAGAAGAGGAGGGAGATGATCTGTTTGTTGTATTACAGATCACTGTAAAAGATCACTCTGGCTAATGCATATAGGACTTGAAGAATAGAAGTGAAGGGATGAATTAGGGAGCTATTGTAGTACCCTAGTTCTCGTTAACTAGGATGCTGACCAGGTCTACGGTAGTAGCAGTAGAAGAGGTAAGAATCAGTAGGATTTTGAAATATTGAGCCAGCTTTGTGTAACTGGGATAATTCCTCCTTGGTCATAGTGTATAATTTTTTAAAATAACTATTAGACTTGGTTTTGTTTGTTGATCTTTAAATTACTTGCTTGGGCTTAATTTGCACGACTTGTCTCTGTTGTGGTATACTGCTATTAATGTTGCTGTTTAGCTCTTTCAAGGTTCTTTTTATTTTTTACTCTGGCTTTTCAGGGGCTGCCCCTTTCTCTGTAGCTTAGAGGTCAGCGAATGGTCAGAAGTTTCACTGAAGCCTTTGGCCACCTATAGATGGTAGACCTGTGTTTCCTTTTACAACAACTTTTGGGGTAGCTTTGACTTCCGTCATTTTTTCCCAAATCTGTACTGGATATGTGTGAAATTCCTATTTTCAGGATATCCTTCTTGAGTTTCTGATTTGTCCTGCTATCTCCTGCTCACCCTAACTGCAAATATAATCTCAGTCTACAACAGCTCTGGGCTTTTCCTATTTTCAGTCTATGCATTTCCTGCCCTGCCTTCCAAATCAAGTCACTTCTCTCTGTCAGTGAAGTTGCTAATTTCTGTAAGTAGCCACAGTCGATGGTGGTTGAGCAGGGCATTCTCAGAAAAGGTTGCCACAGACTCTGCTTGTTCTTACTCAGTGTTTAGCAGACTTCGTGAGTAAAATTACTACAGATTTTAAGAACCTTGAAATAATGGTTAGTCTTCAGTTCCATCCTTGTTGTTGACCTCTTTCTTCTACCATAGTTGGAAGATCTGCCCCCAGGTCTCCTCTTGTCTGGCTTCTTCTCATTGGAGTCCTAGTTCAGACATCTGTCACCTCCTCACAGAGGGCTTTCCTAAAACCTGCCACCAGGTTACTTTTACCTCTTAAAATGGTTTTTTCTTACTCTCCTTTCATGTTTATCTTTATTGTCTTTCTCCTCCTGGAATGTGTGTATTATGTTTCTGAGGGGGAATCCCTTTGTTTCTGGTTTATGGATGTATCCCTGACTCCAGTAGAAGTGCCCTGCAAATTAAGTAAATGTGTTTAATTGATGATATTGTCTCTGTGAGTACATTGTGTGTATAGTTTTGATTTCAATTATTGTTTTTATGTAAACGACATTCTTTCTTAAACATAGATTTATTTTATACAGAAAATCTTGACAGTAGCTATGATATTCCTTTGAAGATTTTTGCCAAAAGAAAGGAAAATTACATATATTATATATAATATATATATTTAAAATAAAACATTTCAGTATTTTGTGAAGAAATGAATTATTTTAAGGTATTCTCAAATATCCTTACCCAGAATAGCTGGTTCTTATTATTTCTTATTGAGGAAATAGTTATTTTAATAATCTGTTTTTATATCATCTGTGATCATAGGTTTTCTAATGCCCCTTTTCTGTGTTCTTTCCTAAGATTCTCTTAGTTCTTATGAATTTGCTATCCTCCTGTGGTTAGAAACTGTCTTTTTGGTCCTTAGCCTATAGAGAGAGTTAAGCCTTTTCTTTTAAGTAAATGTAAGCAGTAAGCAGTGGTGGAAAGACAGCTGACACCCCTTAATGAAAGAGTGGATATAGCGACGGAAATTCTTATTATCTCTTTAGATATTAGAATACATTTTAAAGGAACAGTTTAGGTTTGTTTGTTTTTTTTAAATCAGTGGATTGGGCTTGCCTTTTATAAATAATCCAGTACATTGGGGTTAAGTGAGTTTACATAGTGATGGATATATTAGTGACATAGTTTCCAGTGTACAGCTACTAGATTTAATCCCAGGGGCTAAAAGAATAAGTAATAAGGTTTTTCTTTTCACTGGAGAGACCAACCTTTTTTTTTTTCTTATTATTATGTAAGTCTGACCTGCCTTGACCTCATTTATAGAGTAGCTGCTATAAATTTGGTCCTTGATTAATGTTTTATTAGTGTAAATAACACAAAGACCTTTATAGTCTGAAACTACAGCATAAGGTTTAACGGACTTGATGGGTATCATTAGCAAATCAATTACTTAGGTCAGACATAAATAACTGTTGTTTAGTAGAAATGCCTCTCTTAACTCTCACCTGTTTAATTGATAAGATACTTTCTCTGTAAATTGGTTTGATATTTTTGAGTCTAATGTTTGATATTTTTATGCAAACATTATGTGTAGAAATAAAATAATCACTACCAGTGACATAATCATGTAATATTTTTGACAGTTTTTACCAAGACAAAAGAAGATACATATGCATATAATAAAGGATTTAAGTTACAAAATTGTATTTCCACATTTCTGAGCAGGAACATTGTATTCCTGATTCATAATTTTGTTTTATGGTGTGTCAAATCATTATCATCACTATCATCTCTATTTTGTTCTAAATGTGCAAATAATTGCCCTGGCTGGATAGCTCAGTTGGTTAGAGGATCGTTCTGATAGTTCTGGGCCATGAGTTCCATCCCTAGTTAGGGCACATACCAGAATCAACCAGTGAATGCGTAAATTAGAGGAACAACAAATCTATGTTTCTTTCTCCGTCTCTGCTCTTCCTTCTTGCTCCCTCCCTCCCTCTCTCCCCCTCTCTGTCCTAAAATCAGTAAATAAAAATTAAGAAAAATAAATGTGCAAGTAATGGTTCTGGAACAATTTTGTTTTCCTGAAAGGCACAACTTTCTTTAAACAATTTTGTATTATTTAAAGAGTATCAAGACTTTCTTTTAGACTATTCTGTGATGCTGTGGCACCACATTAACAGAAGTAGGAAAGTTAGTTATTACCATTATTTTAACTTTAAGTGAAATCTGAAGGCTCAGTGTTACACTTAAAATCAAGTGTGGTAAGTCACATTATTATGTAATATTGGGCTTCAGTTGATTTATTTGTATACTTGATTTATTTTATATTAATTGCTTTTCCCTTCACTTAAAAATGTATTTAATGGGAAAGTGGATTTATTTAAATGAATTCCAGTAGAACTGTTGCTTACATTGTCAGTGAATTGTCAGTGAATCTTAAAAGTCCTTTCTCACTTTGATGAAGGTTTAGATTTTACATTTTTCCTTCTTATTTCTATTATTCTTAATAGCCTCCTGAAACTTTAGTATTTTAATATCAGTGTTAATTCTGCTACTAGAAATATGTCCAGCTGCTAGGTGGCTGCCTTTCTCCTTGCCATCTTGCCTGCCCTCTACTCAACAAATGTGGGTGTGGGTTATTTTTTTTTGGAGATTTTACTTATTTATTTATTTTTAGAGAGGGGAAGGGGAGGAAGATAGAGAGGGATAGAAATATCAGTGTGTGGTTGCTCTTCACATGCCTTGTACTGGGGACCTGGCCTGGAACCCAGGCATGTGCCCTAACTGGGAATCCAACTAGCAACGTTTCGGTTCCCAGCCTGTGCTCAATCCACTGAGCTACACCAGCCAGGCCCAAGAAATGTTTTTTAGAGTATTTTAAACTTCTGATGCTGGTGTAGACAGCTGTGGTCAAGGCAGGTTGCTCTATGAGCATTATGAAATCTTACAACTTCACCTGTTTGACTTGTGTTACGAAGAATAGTGCATTGGATAAATACTAATCATCCTATAAATTTTATATATTTAGGTAGTCCTATTTTCTTATACTCTGAAAAATCAGTGCCAAATCTCTGTAAGTCAAATTTTTATAGCTTAAAATGTCAAGGAATTCTATGGAATTGCCCATCTTTCTTTTTACATAATTTCTTAATATTTCTTCTCAGTTATATTTTATTGACTAACCACACTTTTAAATTTTTGATGTTAAAATTCAGAAGTAGTAGACTGGGAAACCTAGTTTAAAGGTATACTATTTGTTAAAAATTTTAAGATACAAATTCTTATCTTGAATTTTGTACTTTGTTAATTACAAGAGTAATTATAAAATGACCTATAATTATAGTATTGGGTTTAGTTTACTAAAAATGGATTTTGATAACATTCATAGCGTTCTAGAATTTCACTTTTACATCTGCTATTTTGACTCTTTTCCCCATCCTTGACAGGCATGGAAAGGACAGCTTATCCTACATACTGTTGGTTACATTGCTTTAATTACCCTCTGGGGATAGTTGGTATCTGCTTGTTACAGCAATAATTCAGACTTGTATCCAAATATGTAAATAGCCCTCATAAAAGACATAATGTCTCTAGTACTAATATACTTATCTGTCTCCTCAATATTCAGCTGCTTAGGTTGACTACTGCTTTCTGAGCATTCATTTAGTAGCTCTAGCATTTTCCTTTACTCTAAATAGCATAGATTCCTGATAAATGTCTGTGGAGTAAGTGAGTAGAAGAAGGAATGGAAGGGAAAGTGAAGGAGGAGAGGGAGAGAAACGGGCATTTATTCTGACCCCCTTGGCCATTATCTGGGTTCTAGTTTGGTAAAAGACAAAGGTGTTTGCAGCACGTGAACAGTGTGGCTGGCATACAGTTGTATATGAGCCAACCAAAGATGGAATCTGCATTAAACTGGAGTATGTCTCTTGGGCACTCCAGAGTGTTTCCTAAAGGACCATATGCTTTCTGGTTAAATTTTAAAAGTTATTTTTATAGTAAGATAATATACAGGAAAATGTTAATTAAATCCGATAAATGGTTGTTTGGATGCAATGTAATTTTGGGGGTGGAGTAGGAAGTCATTGTTTCAAAGATTCGTTGAGAGTTGACTTTCACCTCTTTTTACTCTTAACCTTGGATTGGATTGATATTGAAGTTTATGTGGGTTATTTAGGAAGAGATATGTCCTATTCTTTCTTCTTAAAGATTAGACTATTTAATTAATGTTTAGTATTCAAGAGGACTAGCATTTTCTCCCCTTAGGATAAATACATATTTTCTTTCTGTGTTTGGCTTTAAATCAATCTTACTTTTTTTTTTCACTTTTAATTTTCTAGCTTGATCTCAGTTTTCTGTGGTGACTCCTCAAAGTTTTGTTCCGATGTAAAACAACGGTGCTGCCTTTAAATCGTGCTTCTGCTCCTTAAAAATTGTAGGTTTCAGTGCTTTAAGTGCAGAATTTCTCGTGTAACCTTTCTTAGCAAAGCCAAAGTGTATTTTTGGGAAAAGGTGGTGTGGATTCAGCCTGCTTGTAGAATATGCTTGTGTGTGTGTCGAAGTTTGATAGCCTCACACATTTTTTAAAATGACAACAGTTTATATATAAGTGAAATCATTTACTATGTTAAGTGAAAATGATTACAGAAAAAACAGAGTCAAATTAGGAGCTGGAGAAAGAAGAAAGGAAGCTGAGCTTGGAGAACAGTTAAATGAAAACAAAAGGAAAGCAGAGTCTCCATTCATTCAGGGAACGTTTATGCACGCCAGCTATGTTTCGGGCATGGGCATCGGGGATTTGGGGATTCGCAAAAGGACAGAATAGTCCTCACTCTCACACAGGGTATTTAAATTGTCATAGGTAGACGGTGAAGAAGTAAAAGAGTTTACATTATGTTGGAAGGTGATAAATGCTATGAGAAAAACAGGAAGAGAAATCTCCAGAGATACAGTGTGGGGCAGAGGATGTTGTAATTTAAATAAGGTGGTCAAGGTGGGGATCTAAAAGGGTGAGTTCCTCTGAAATGCTAAGCAAATGCTACCAATAGTGAAGAGACGAAGGCCGGTACAGGAAACCAGGAGATGGTAGTAGATGTGTTGTAACGGAGCAGTCCTAAGCTGGATCCAATTTGGGGGTAAACAGAGCCATTTCCCTCAATGTTCTTTCTTTTTTGTGTAAACCTATCTCATCTTCCTCTTTATATACACATTCCTGAGAATAAATTCTTTTATAGTCCTAAGAATTTTTTTCCTATAGAACGTGCTAACCTGCAAACACTAGCCTCACTACGACTGTGAATTATTGTTTTACAACACGCAACTAAGGGTTATTGTGCAAAGTAAGTGTAGGAAAAGAGTTTGATGTCAGGCTGTGTGACATTTGTGTTAAATTTAAAATTTATATTAAATTACTGAGCACTTATATTTTCAGGAAGAAATAACTTTATGGAATGTTTGCTATTTCCATTTCAGTTGTGGTGAAATGTGTAGACACATTGTAGTTTCCCTGGTGAAGGATGTTGGCTTCCACAAGAAGTCAGTACCGCCTAGGCTAGTTCCAAACTGAGAAAGGTCCAGATTTGTTTTAAATTTGTGTGCATGGGTCCAACTCAGTCCCCTCTTCACCTTTTGTCCACCCGAGACCCAGGGCAGTGCACAGGTGATGTGTTGTGGGGTTGTGCACCTGCACCGTGTGTGATTTTGTGAGTCAGTGTCACCCAATACATTCCATAGAAAGAAAAAAAATCAATTTGTATGCAGCCTGCTGAAGATTTTTGAAAACTTAAAAAAAAATACTCTTTATTTGGTTACTGGTCATCTTTGTCTGTCTTAGGGCTTGTGCATTCTTTGATGTTAGATCCTTTGCATCTCTCACTCTAAGTTGTCACAGAGAGCTTTGCATCAGAAAGGAGCAGAAAGATACCAATTTAAGGATCTTTATAATACTGAATGAAGGCATATACTGTGTATGTTTTAGGGGAGGGAGCAAGAAAGACATCAGCAAGGAGGCAGTTACATGGAGAGTTAGGTAATATTCTGTAAAATAAGGATAAAACTATATTAATAAATGGAGATACAGTGTGAGAGGTTAGATTTCAGCAGTTGTCATATTACTGAAGGAAGACTTCAGAAACATTTCCCCCCCCTCTCAGATTTGGCTTGTGACTACTCTAGGCAGTTAATTCTAAAGAAATTACATTGTTAGAAGGATTGCCAATTCAGGAACATGGCTTTCATATTCTGAGTTGTTTGGGTGCAGAAAGGTGGTAACTTTCCTTTCCCATCAGTGGTGAAGATGTTTAGTAGAGAAAATTTGACAGTTGCTGCTAATGGGGGTCACAGAAAGCCCAGGAAACAGAGCAGTGATATTGGAAAACTCTTGGTGAAGATGCGCGTGTGTGCTTACCCAAGGTCTAGACTAGTATAATCAGATGTGGACGATGGGCTGTAATGTAGTTATGGGAGATGGTTGTCATCATTACTATTATTTATGGAGCCTCCAGCATGAATCTTTTCCAGTTGGTCACTTGATAGGGCTGTTTGTTTCCGAAGGCTGACACAAGCATTTTTTTCTCCTCCTTGCACTGCAGATATAAATTATACATAATTTTTCTTCTTAATATTAAAATATGTGAATTATTTTGTGCTCTGCATTTAGAGATATAATTTAATATAGAGTAAACCTAATATATTGAGACTGCTTATTATACTTAAAACTTTAGTCAGAAAGAGTAGTTTGCACAACTGTTAGATAAATTACAGTTATTAAATACTGATTAATTTCTATATTCAGGAAAATCTGCATATAGATGAAAAAATAAAATATTAATTTAGAATCTTATTTCATTTATATATTTTTATAACAAAAAAGATTCATATTTGTATGTCTTGAAATAAATAGGAAATGTGTAGCCAGGGCCTTCTGAAATACTGGATTTAGAAGCATTTTTAAATTATGAAGGAAAAACTGTATATGCTTCCTTTCTTCTTTGGAAGTATAGTATTAAATACTTCATATATGCCCTAATCAAAGTTTATAATATTCTTTTAAATGAGATTAGATAGCAATATTTTGTGTTATGCAGTGAAAATATCTCAAACTTAAATTTCTGATATAGTTATGTATAGCTTAAAAGCTAGAGTTTGGCTTTGAATCACATTAATTTAGGTACTTGAGACTATTTACTTTCAAGCATTGCAACAAACTATCCATTTATCAGATAATGACCTCATATCTCAGGTGCTGTGGTTGATTAAAAAAGAAGAATACGTAAACTGTATCTTTTCTCAATTAGTTGTGGCCCGATGGGGGAAATAGAGAAATATGCCTAGCAAATATAAATTTTATGATACTGAATAAACACGTATAATACATGCTGCATACACAATAAACATTCGGTAAAGACTGACATAAAGTGAGGTCTTTGTAGTAAAAAATTGCAGAATATTTAATGGGAAAGAAGATTTAATTGGATCTTAAGGAGATTAAAATTTTGGCCGTATGGACAGGGCAGAAGAACAGATGGGGGTGGTTTGGGTGCTCATTTTCTGTCATTCGTGTAGTGTTGCGTGTGCCCCGGCACGGCTCTGGAGGATGTGGCTGTGAAGGAGATGCTGCTGTCATGGAGAAGAGGACAAATGATGCACAAGTTCATGAACAAATAAGGTGACTCAGAGAGGTATTCAGGTCTAGAAGAAAACTGCAGGATGCAGTGAGAGTGAAGAGGGGGAACTCGTAGGGAGTCCACTGTAGGGTGTTCAGAGAAGTGTCGCGAAGTCCAGTCGCTTTGAATGAAGAGAAGTCGGAGCCTGTTTGGGGTAGGTCACAATGTTTTAAGGTGAGGAGATAGAAAGAACAACGTCCTCTAGGAGACGGTGATATTGGTGTGTTATTGAACCAAACAAAAGGCCAGAGTGTCTAGAGCAAAACGATTAAGGGGGAGAGCGAGGTTTGGAAATGTCAGAGGTATTTGGGTTTCAGATCACACTCTGGGCTCTGTAAGCTGTGGTACGAGATTTGGATTTAATCTTGTTCAGTAAGAATACATTTCAGTTTTAAGCAGAGGAGTGGGATGGTATGACACATGGCTTTTTGTCTTGTTTGTATTTGTGGCATTTAACTAAGTGTTTATTTTTTAAATTTTAATTATTTTAAACTGTGGTAAAATACGCAACCTTAACTATTTGAATGCGTATGGTAGAGTGGCATTAAGTATATTCATGTTGTTTTGTATTCATCATCACTATCCATCTCTAGAACTCATTTCATCTTGGAAAACTGAAGCTTAATACCTATTAAATAATTGCCCATTCCTTACCTCCTCCCCTGCCCCAGCCCCTGGCAGTTATCATTGTACATCCTGTCTCTATGAATTTGACTGCTCCGGGTACTCCATATTAGTGGGATTATACAGTATTTGT
>PVKM010038555.1:0-14869 GCA_004027735.1 Carollia perspicillata
TATAAGTAATGTTAAAATAGTCCTTGATAGATGGTGCTGGTGAGTTATAACTCATAATGCCGGTCAGATTTTTGTGTTCTTTAATTAGGACAAGGAATGAGTTAAGTTGGATTTTCATGAAACCTGACAAGACCATTAGGAAAGATATTTTGGGCAAAGAGTGCTTTCCTGACTTCCAATTATAACCTGTAGCTAGCTTTCTGCTCTGTCATTGAGGAAGGTCAGTCCTGGTTGAGTATGTGCTGAGGTCAAAGCTGAATCACATCTATACCCAAATAAAGATCCTCCTTCTGAAAACTGTGGTCTCTTTCCCATGGCTGCCATGTGTACAGTGTGAGAGGTAGACTTCTGCAGACAAGCAGCCTTTTCTTAGAGAGAGGAGGTCCAGTGAAAAACACTGGCTTTAAAATAAGGAAGAAAGTAGGCGTGTGCAAATTAAATAAAGATAAATTGTTAAAGGTTAACTAGTTTCTCCTAGTGGTGTTATAAGCAAATGGCATAGTCATTCTCTGGTTCTACAATATTTAGATGTTTTATTTCAGTCACACAGTGGGAGCTGAGAACAAATGTGGGTAAACCAGATACAAAATACCTTCACAGAACATAAGCTAAAACCTATTTCCCTAGTCTTCCAGTGTTGAATCATATGTTATGTCTGGACCATAAATGTGAAAAATGCCAAAGCAGTTCTGGTATTGCCACAGTTTGCTATATATGCACACACAAGGAAAAAGCATATCCATCCTAAAAGCATGTTATCATCATTGCTATTGTACTACTTTTCTATTGCTGTATAATAAATTACTTGAGAGTTAGTAATTTATTGCCATAATAACAAATAAATGCCTCTTTATTATTTCCAAGTTCCTGTTAATCAGATGTCTGGGCACAGTGAAAGTGGATTCTCTGCTCAGGGTCTCTCTAGACTAAAAATCAAGGTTTTGGCCAAGCCATATTCTCATCTGTAGCTCAGGGTCCTTTTCCAACTATTCAGGCTGTTGAAAGAAGACAGTTCCTTGCAGTTGCAGAACTTGGGTCCCTGTTTTCTTGCTGGCTACCTTTAGCTCTTAGCTCTTAATGGCCATGCTCAGGTCCTAGCATATGACCCTCTCACCACAAGATAGTTTACTTCTTCAAAGCCAGCACTGGAATCCCTCTGCACTCTGCTACTATGGGAAGGAATCTTATTTAATACAATGTAATCACAAGAGTAACTATATCTTTACCTTTGCTACATGACATGGCCTAAACAAGAGGTTGACTGCTTATTGCATTCACAGGTCCCACCTACACTTACAGGGAGGGATTGTACAGCGTATATGGGAGCAGAATCTTGAAAGCCATCTTAAAACCATATGTACGACAACCATCACACAGAACATGAGCTGAACTCTGTTAGCTGTATGCCTAAGGAAAGAACAAAAAGTTACTCACCTCCAGAATTTAAAAGTTAAATGTAAGCAATCTCAAGACCAGAAGTAGTGTTTTTAAGAGAAAAAAAAAACTATAAATGTCTACCAGAATAAGACACTCAGGTCTCAATCTCAATATACTCTTTAAAACTATACCTACTAGAGATGCAAATTCCTATACAGACAAAAATAAGGCTGGCAAAGACTTATGGATCACTATCTAAAAGATACCTGTGCCTCATTTTTAGCAACCCTAAACCTTAACTTCCCATGAAACCACCCGCTTTACCACTCCTTATATCCAAAATAAGGAGTTATTTATACCCGATAGCTAGCTAGAAGCAAACTATAACACTGACATTTTCTGGAGTAGGAATAAAATACCCAGATGATCACATGTTGATTCTGGGATATACGCCCTGTACACTCACCTCCTTTTGAATGTACATATGATAGGATAGTCACCCCCATGATTACACTGTTATGTAAAACTTCATCTGAGCAGCCTGGTGAGATTCTCTTGCTAGCCTTGAAGAAATAAGCTGCAGTGTTCTGAGACTCACATGGCTTGGACTTGAGGAGACTTTCTGGAGCTGAGAATAAGCCCAAGCTGACATCTAGTAAGAAAGCGGGGACCTTGGGCACACAGTTGCAAGGTATTCAGTTTTGCCAATAACTGAATGAGCTTGGAAGAAGATCCTTCAGATCACATCACACCCCAGGTGACACCTTGATGTTGGCCTGGTGAGACCCTGAGCACAGGACCAGGCTAATGCCTCACTAGAAGGTTAATCAATGAAAACTGTGATAATAAATTTGTGTTGTTTTAAGTGTTAATCTTGTGAAAATTCTTTATGTAGCACAGAGTACTAATATATAATCCAATTGATAAATAAAACAAACAAATGAGCAAAGTTAGTTTCAGAAACTTTCTGCAGCAACAGCTTTCAATACAGAACCCCAGTTGGTCTTACCGATTAACTACAGAATTTTTCAGCACTTGAATACATACTGAAAACTAAAATACCAAAATACACATACGGGGTGGGTAAAAGTACGTTTAAAGTTGTTTGTATGGAAGAAGACATCCAGGTTACGATTGTTAAAATTGCTTTATTAACTGTTCCACAGACTCACAACTGTAAACCTACTTTTGCCCAACTGTATTTTTGTGGTACTCCAGAATATGGTGGATGACAAACCAAAGTAAAAACCCCTTATGTGAAGAAAGAATGCCAACCCTGTGGGAATTTAACCATAAAACTCCAACAAAGTCAGAAGAAAATATGAATAATTAATCATGGTAGACATCATGTGTATTCAGGTATATGCACCAAAGCGAAGAGCACTTACTCTGAAACTTGTTCACTGAGAAGACTCGAGGATGATAGAATCCTGCTTTGCAAATGCACTGATAGGCTCCAAGCACAAATCCGAGGCCTTTAATCGGCATACACTATGGAAAAGAAAAGACAGTAATATATAGTCAGTTGATCAGAGTTTATTACACTGCTTAAAGATCCACAGATGTCCATCAGCGCAAATGGTAACAGAGCTAACACATATTCCAGAAATAAAATATCTCTTTTTTGAATTTTTATTTGATGTTTGTTTGCCAACATCTATTTTTTAAAAAGTAGCAAACTGAAATTCCTTTCTGAATATATGACATTACAGCTGCCATTACCATACATCTCTAACTCATTCAGGCATCATAGGGAGTAATTACTAGACTCGGTTTTTGTTTTCAGTGTCTCACATATCATCTCATTGCTTTAAGAGATATTTTCAAAGCCTACAAGAATATTTTCAAAATGAATCAGTGTTAAATATTTGTTATCTGAGCAAAGGTAGGTAAGTAAATGAACAGATATATAGAATTTGAGATATGAAATTGCTTTTATGGATTCAACATCCATAAAATTTCATGCTTGGAACAAAATAACACAAATTGATAGAATAACAAAACAAAAAAGTATAATGCAAATTTAGAAAAGGGGAAAAACAAATGAATTAATGGTCCCAAGTGCTCTTTACCTAAAATCTGTTACCCGATAAATATTCTACATGTATATAAAAGGAAGAAAAGCAGTGATCAGCTTTCCAAATATGTCACATTAACAGACATAATGAACATCTCCCAAAAGTTTAATCTTGGCTTCTTTAAAGAATATCAATCAACCTCAACAAAATTCAACTTAATGCACTATTTGTGCAACATTGAATTATAATGCATAAACACAAATAACTTCCATTAAAATACAAGCAGTACATCAGGGAAAAGAGAGGATGCTTCAACAACCATATCAACACTGAAATTTGTTTTCTTTTTGCCATTATAACCTATTAGAGGAACTTAGAATCTAGTGAATTTTAGTTACAAAATATGCCTCTGACACAAAGCCCTTGAGATTAGGAGGTGGAGGGAGGGAGCAAAACAGAACAAGGACTCATGTCATGAACAACAGTGTGGTGATTGCTGGAGGGAGGGGAGTATAAGGGGACGAAATGGTGATGGAAAAATGCAATAAAGATTAAATAAAAAACAAAATAAATAAAATAAATCTAAGTTTAAATGATCAGTATCAAGTTCAACATTACACATCATGAAAACTCCAGCAAATAAAAAAGTACTTATATATAAATAGTAAGAGCTAATATATGTTCTAAATACACAGATATACAGTAAGAAAATATTTGAAAAAGAGCTTTATAAAAGACCTTGAATATTTTGTTTCATTAATATCCCCCCTTTCTTTCATCCTATGCACACATACACTGCAACTGGAAACATGGTCAGAGCAAAATACTAGGGCAGATAAGGATTAGTCAATTCAACTGTTAGCAAGTATTTATGAAAAAACCACTATGAGCCAAGAAAATTCCTACAGAAAATAATTGAAATAACTCATACTATTCATAAATACTCAGTTATATAACAAGTCAAGTTATATTTCTGAACCATTGAATATATAAATAAAAGGCCAATTATAACATCTACTTCGGAGAAGCACCAGTATTATGGAAAATATATATTATTTGTGGTTTGTCACAAAATAAAGATTTGAATTCTGACTTTACCTCTTACTAGCTATGGCGTAGTAAGGTGAGGTGTTGTTCTCTTGGCTTCTTTGAGCCTTAAGTATTATATATTTGTACACATAATTATTCAGTCAGATTCAGGTACATTGTGAAGAAGATAGAACCACCATGATGTCCTAAAACATTAAATATAGGGTACAAGAGGAAGAAAAAAAATAAAGGATAAGTCTTCAGGTTTTGGGCCTGAGCAATCTTCACAACCGAGTTGCCACTGCTGGGCTGCAAGTCGAAGAGACAGGAGGGAACAAGCAGTTCAGTTTTGCAAATGTTAAGTATGAATCATCTGTTTGAAATTCAATTCTAGATATTAAATAGGCAGTCTGCTAAAGTAGTATGGGGTTTAGGAGAGATGTCTGGTCTGTATAATTCGTGATTCACTTATATAAATATGATAGATAAAGCCAGGAGATCAAGTAAGACTGCATCACTGAGAGAGTGCCTGTAGGCAATGAAGGAAATAGGTCCAAAGTGGTGAGGCTCAGGATGCTCCCATGCTAAAAGGTTATGCAGAGAGAAAAAAGCAAAAAATACCAAGACGACCAATTCAGTGCAGTATCAACATGTCATTAATTAGAATATGCTACTACAAACACAACGTGGAATCTGTCATGAGTTACATTTATTAAACATTAATCTAGCAAAGACTAATACAGTATCTAAATCTTAGATACTGAGAATACAATAGTGGATTTTAAATATTTTGCCTCGCTGTAATCTAGAGGCTAATGCTATGCATAAAAACAGCATTAATTCCCAGATAGTATGACTCAGCTCTGCAACAGTGACTCAGTTGAGAATGTTAAATCTTTAAGGCATATCCAAACATTTATTAAAATAGTAATATTTTTTGCTATAAGCTAACTCTAGATTTGAAAGAAAAATGAAGATTTTTAAAAATTGAGTTGATTAGATAAATATTGCCAAATATAAAGCCCTTTAAACTTAAAGAAAAAAGACTTCCTAATGTTATTATGGAAAACACAATGAAATAAATGATTAGATACTTCAAATGCTTTATTATACCCTTAAATTATTTTATATTATCAGAGCAAAGAAAACAAGGTCAGTCAGTTACATTCAATAAAAGAATATCACCCTGCCGCACATATTCCAAAACTCAGGGCCTGCACTGGAACCCAATGCAGTGTTGCTTACATACACTTGCTTTGGAGTATTCAAGTGATCTTGGCTCATTTTTCTATTAATAATTGTAAGTTTGTACACTCGGTTTTCCATACTTTTTTGCTCCAAACTGTCACCATCATTCCATAGCGACTCCAACACTGGCAGCTCCTAACCAAACTTACATATGTTCAAGGTGAGGAAATTAGTTTAGTAGTTAAACTACTTTCTAAGGAGCTCCAATAAGTACGATGTAAGTATGGTGACACTCAACAAATGTTAGTGTATTTGAACAGAAGTGTATCTGCTTTTCATCATTTTTTCTCAGGGATTTAGAATATAAACAGATTCTCACTTAATACAGGAGGAAAATCTTCAATATTTTATTCTAATTTAACATGCATTTAAGATATTTATTTTAGATAGCCAACATATTTATTGTAGATCAAGTTTAAAGCTTTCTACTTTATAGAAGTACAAGAGGGCAGAAATAGAAAAAGCAACACTTCTTCCTTGAGGGTAGCTGTTCTGTGGTAGCTTTTGATAACAAACGGGCTTCTTGTATTAAAAATTATAGTATCTCTGTCAGTAAGGCAGCTGCTTACAAGATTGGATGGCCTCTTTGATGAACCTTATCAAGCCATCAGAAAAGATTTTTACTAAGGAGAGCTCTTGGGAACCCACAAAGTCAGGTTCCAAGGAGTAATCCAGATTCAGATGGGAAGAGAATGTAGTCAAGAGTTTAAAACTAATTGGACAGATTCCTAGAAATATACAACCAACCAAGTGGTGAATCATGAACAAATAAAAAATCTAAGATAAACAAAAGGACCTATAACTAGTAAGAGGTTAAATAAGTAATCACAAACCTCCCAACAGAGAAAAGCCTCAACATAAAATTCTATCAAATATTTAAAGAACTAATACCAACATTCCTCAGCTCTTCAAAAAAATTGGAGGGAACACTTTCTAACTCAATTTATAAGGTCAGATTTACCTTGACACCAAAACCAGACAAAAATACTATAAAGAAAACAAAAGCAAACTATAGGCCAAAAATCTTGAATAAAATTGATATGAAAATATTCAATAAAATACAAACCAAATTTAACAGCACATTAAAGGAACTGTACATCATAACTAAGTGGGACTTTTATTTCAGGAATTCAAGATGGTTTAGTATTCAATGATCAATTAATATGGTATTCTACATGGATAAAATGAAAGACAAATCCACATGATCATTTCAATGAACAAATAAAAAGCATCTGAAGAAATTCAATACCCTATCATAATAAAAACCCTTAAAAACCCAGGAAGAAGGAAACTACCAGAATGTAATGGCCAAATATGAAAGTCCTATAGCTAGCATCATACTCAAAGGGGAAAGTAAGTTTTTCCTTTAAGATCAGAAATAAGGCAAAGATTCCTACTGTCACCACTTCCATTCAACATAGCACTGGAATTCCTAACCACAGCAATTCAGGAAAAAAAAAAAATATATATATATATAAAAGGTCCAAAAAAGAAAGGAAACACTGTTATCTCCATTTTCAGATGACATGATTTTATGACCTTATATGTAGGAAATCCTAAAAATTTCACATACATACAAAAAAACCCTGTTAGAACTAATAAATATGTTCATCTAAGTTCCAAGATACAAAATCTTGTTGAGTTTCTCTATACACTAACAACAAACAATCCAGTAAATAGCTCTTTTAAAATTTCAGTTACAATAAACTTCAAAAGGAAAAAATTAACTTATAGATAAACTTAACAAAGAAAGTGAAAGACTTGCAAACTGACAACTAAACATTGCTAAAAAAATTAAATAAAACACACAAAAAAAGAAATAATATCTGTTTATGAACTTAATATTGTTAAAAATGCCTATTTAACAATATTACTACCCATCAAAATCCTTACAAATTCTCAATGGCAATTTTTGCAGAAATAAAAAAATACCATTTTATGATTTATGTGGCATCTCGAGAACCCCAAATAGTCAAAACAATCTTTAAAAAAAAAAATTGGAGGTATCACACTTCCTAATTTCAAACACATTACAAAGTTATGGTAATCAAAAAACTGTGGTACTAGCATAAAAGCAGACATATAGACCAGTGGTACACACTAGAGAGCCTAGAAGTAAACCCTCATATCTAATGGTCAAATGTTTGCAAGGATGCCAGGACCAACCAATGGGGGCAAGACAGTCTCTTCAACCAATAGTGTTGAGAAAACTGGATATGCACATGCAAAAGACTGAAGTTAAACATACTTTATCATATGCAAAAGTTAACTCAAAATGGAATAAAAACCTAAGCACGATGCCTAAGACCATAAAACTCTTAGGAGAAAATACAGGGGAAATGCTTTATTACATTGGGTTTGGGAATGAGTTCTTAATAAAAATACAGACTACAAAAAGAAAAAAATAACCAAATGAGACTACATCAAGCTTGAAAATTTTTTAATTTTATGTTATATATATTTTTACCATAATTTAACACATTTTGAAATAGGTAAGAGCAAAATGGTCTTTCTTCTCAATGATGTGTACATAAACACTACAGTTAATATTTGCAACACATAATTGGCATGACCCATAATTCACGTCAACTCTTGATAAATGTTATTGCAGAACAAAACCTGGCCAGCTTAACAGTCATGGGTATTCTGTATGGAAGTACTTCTACTCAGCAGTGGAATGGCTAAAATTAGATATGTAGAAGGGGAATATTGTTTGGCATTTGCTGGAAATAGTGCTTGTGTCCAAGGACCACATTTCCATACAATTCTTAAAAAGAAATTGTAATTTGAACTGAAAGAAGGAGGCAAAAAATGCAAATACAACAAAATTCATGAATCCATGTGATTCAAAATATTCTAGAAATTGACATTTAAATACCTTTCTTTTTCTTTATACTCTATGATGGAATCTTCCTAAAATATAAAACACTTTCTGGCTTCTCTGAACTGAACACCATAAATGGCATTTAACATTTTCTTCATGAGTCACAATCATTACTTTGAACAACAGGTACTGACCTGTGCCGAAGTACACTAATGCCCTCTGGAGCTATTGACTGTTTATGGCTGTTTTCTCATACACTAAATAGCCCAGACCACTGTACTATTTAAGTTCTTATGCTTAGTTTTTTATGTTTTGTTTTCTTTTTCCTTATTTATTTTGAGCTACCATTTGTCATGTGTTAATGATAAAATATGGACATTCTTCTAGAAGTGTCTTTTCCCATTTAACTTATGGTTATAATTCCTTGTATATGTGGAAACTACATCACCAAAAAGCAAATCAAGAATATGTGAGATAAGAAATAATGAAGTAAGAGAAAAAAATAGTTCATATTTACTGAGTGTTTAATATATGCCAAGCACTGTTCTAAGAACTGTATAAGCATTACCCTGGCTGAGGAGTTCAGTTTGGTTAGAGCCTTGTCCCGATAATGTCAAAGTTGTGGGTTTGATCTCTGATAAGGACACACACAAGAAGCAAGTAATAAATGCATAAACAAGTGAAACAACAAATTAAATTTTCTCTCTCTTTTCTTTCTCTCTCTGAAAATTAATACATTTTAAAGAAGATCTGTACAAGTATTAATACATTTAATCCTGTATCAATTCCATTACCTCCACATTGAATATGAGAAAATTTAGGCACAGACTGCCCAAGTAACTTCCCCAAAGTCACACAGCTAGTTACTGGCAGAGCTAGGGTTCAACTGCAGTAGTCTGGCTCCCAAGAGAGTAGTGACTACTCTGAACTGAGTGTGGCTACATGGCAGAATTGCACCAGATGCTGCATTGGTCACTTTTGGTATCGATTTTTATTGTTCCAAGACCTTTATTTTTTCATTCTTCATTTCAGGCAATATTCCAAATGCATCATTTGGGATGATCACTAAGGTTCAAGAAAATGAAAGTTATTATTTTTAAAATGTATATATAAAAATACATTTTAAGAAACACATTTAATTCCTATACCTGTTACAAATTTTAAAAATAAGCCTGCCACTTCCCTTCACAGAGTTCTCAGCTCAAATCTCAGAAAATGAATCTTCATTTCAGGGCATACCAGTAGAGTATCTCTTGTTTACTTGAATTCCTGAAAACACAAACCACTTTGTGTCTAAGGAGAATCATGACGCTCATTCCCAAATTAAACTCACAGGCCCAGCAATTGGAACCAGGGGCTTTTGTGGCAGTCCGGACTGTCACTTCTTCTCTTTGCAAAGACGCAGCTCTACTCTGCTTTGACAGAAGACTTACCTAATTGCAGAAAGGATTTCTTGCTATGTTGAATTTACTGAGGCTTATTCAAAAAGCAGATGACAACACCACAGAGCCACAAAGAAAGATGAAAGTCTTGATACAGATGAGATGAAGTAGTAACTGGGTCTACTAGAATATTTTTAAAAGACAAAACCTTTTATTGATAGGGGACTCCAGAGTTGGAAAATTTTAGGTTAAGGTAAATAGTTAATAAGCCTAGTAGGTAATGCATATGTTAAAGCTATTGTTTCAGAAACTACAGATAAGGCCCATCCTTGCTGGGGAGAGACAGCCAACCTCCTGGGGCACTACAGATTACTGCCTGGGGACAAGTGGAGGCATCTGGGCCATTGTGTTCCTGGGACAGAGGACCACCTGCCCCTGGGAACAGCTAACTGCCCAGGGTGAGAATACTGCAGTGTTTTTGTTTTTTTTTTAAATCTAATTTCCCCTGTTTTAAAAACCCCTCACTACACTTTGTTCTCTGTTATGAAAATGCTGGCTTGGAAAGAAAATGTAAGACGGTTTGTTAGGCTGCAAACTCTCTGTCTTCTCAGATTGCCGGCCATCTGAATAAAGCACCATAATGATTCAATCCCTGTCTCAACTTATGGGGTTTGGTACGTGACAGGCAGCCCAAATGCCAGTGTCTTTTTCTGGTTTCATTATCTTGCTTTTAGTCTTCCTATGTAACTTCATAAGAAATACGGTGAAATGTTGAATCTGTTCATTTGGGAGTGGGTTTTGGGGGACTTGGTACTAAAATAGGTTAATTACACTAATAACCAGTGGCTCGTCTCTAAAATTATTTGCAAGTTCGTTAAAACAAAAGGAAAACATTGAAACAGAGGGAATCTAAAAGGCTTCCAAGCAATGATAGGGTATATATCACCCACATATTATATCAAACAATGTTTCAGGAAAACAAAAACTCATGAATAACAAATAATGCAGTATTTCACCAGGGGAAAAAAGAACTACATTGTATCTCTATTATTCATTAGCTTCCAGAACCTGGTTTACAAACCATGATAGAGGGAAGAAAGGTGGAGGGTGGGGGAGGTGGGGAAAGGAAAATGAGAGGAGGTTTTACTTTGTAATACAGTTAAAATTAAAAATGAAATTGTTTTTATTATTAGTTTTCGAAATGTTACTGTTATGTTCAGTGGAACCAGTCTCACAAAACAGGGCTAAAGGATGACAACAAAGTGTCTGACACATTATAAGTCTATAAACTTCACACTGATACAGAGCAAGAAATTGACTAAGCAAAATGTCTGGATTATATCTCAGTGACTCAGCAGGCCCACTTTTCTTGATCCCTTTCCAGAAATATTTTCAGATGCCTGATAAACCTAAGTGCCTACTATGCTCAATACTTTTTAAAAATGAAACACTGTCCTTCACTAAACCACCAATTTACTATGATGCATCTATGCTCTGCTTTTGACACCCTGTGCTTTTTGTGGTCACAGCTTATAAGCACTGGGGACTTCCTTTTCATTCTTTCCTTAATTGAGCTCCTGCTTACTGAACCCCATCACAAGCTATCTGCTACAGCAACAAAGATGAACAAAGCCATGGTCTTCTCACACAATCTATAATCTACAAAAACGAAAGCAAAGTCAGGGCTATTATATGGTGCTATCTCCTGTTCACAGCTAGAGGACTCCATGAATGTATGTTTGGCCCTTTAGAAGTTCATCTTTAGTCATTTTTCTAGAATAAATTGTTAAAATACAGACTGTTGTACTAAGAACAAATGTTCAAAAGATACATATAATATTTCAATTTCATAAAATTAAAAAATGTCAAATTTTTATAAAGTACTGTTTAAGGATATGCATATATACATATATGAAACTATAAAGAATATAATGATAAACATAAAATTCAGGATAATGATTACCTCTTGGTGGGGCACACGAGTATAGGATGGAGGAGGAGCATACTGGGGGATTTCGTAGTATTGGTAACAATCTATTTTCAGGTTGGATAGTGGATACAATTTACTTCACTGCAATATCCACAACTCCTCGCTCGTGCAGTGTTTGGCATATAGTAGCTACTCAATAAATATTACTGAAATGAGGAAAGAAAGGAAAGAAGGAAACTGACTTTAATTTCTAGCTATGACATATAAACTTGTAGCGGGCTGAAGTTCTTACCCAAAACAATTAGAACATGTGGGTAAAATAAGTGAATGATGGCTAAAGGAAGGAAGGAAGGTGGGGGGGAGGGAGGGAAGAAGGGAGGAAGGGAGGGAGGAAGGGAGGGAACGAAGGGAAGAAAGGAAGGATGGAAGGGAGAAAGAGAAAGAAGGAGAGATGTACATATGCGGAAGCATCAGAAAACTGCCAATGGAGCCAAATGAAGGTGTCAAGAATCCAGGGAAGAAGGGAAATGCCGAGAAGTCCTACATTTGGTATTTCTGTATCAAACTGAGTATTTGATGCTATGAAGTATTGGGGGAAGACTGAGACTCCAGACAGATGGAAGCTGGCAAGAAGCAGAGTAGGCAACAAAGTTTTGGTGATCGCATAGGCTTGAGAAGAAAAAAAAATCAAGTTTGGGGCTGCAAAAATACTAAAGTCTTAAGGATAAAAATCCAAGAGAGAATAGAAATGCAATGAAATAAGACTGACTGAGGTGTTTTCTTGTTGTGGTTTTAATTTTCATCTCTTTCATGATTAGTGATGTTGAGCACTTGTTTTCATATGTCTATGGGCCCTCTGTATGTCCTCTTCGGAGAAATATCTATTGAGGTATTTTGCTCATTTTTAATTGAATTGTTTATCTTCTTAGTGTTGAGTTGAATTAGTTCTTTGTGCATTTTTGGAGATTAAATCCTTATCAGATCTATCATTAGCAAAAATGTTCCCCTATATCACTTCATACCTGTTAGAATGAATATCATCAGTAATAAATCAACAAACAAAACAAGTGTTGGCAAGGATGTGGAGATAAGGGAACCCTAATGAACTATTGATGGGAGTACAGTCTGATGTAGCCACTGTGGAATACAATATGGAATATCTTCAAAAATTTAAACATGGAACTCCCTTTTGACCTTCTGTTAATATAGCTTAAGAATTCTAAAACACCAATACAAAAAAGTACATGCACTCCTATGTTCATAGTAGCACTATTTACAATAGCCAAGATCTTGAAACAGCCTAAGTGCCCGTCAGTAGATGAGTGGATAAAAAAGCTAAAGTAATTTACATAATAGAATACTACAGAGCAGAAAAAAGAAGGAACTCTTACCCTTTGTGACAGCCTGGATAGACCTGGAGAATATTATGCTGAGTGAAATAATCCAGACAGTGAAAGACAAATACCATATGATCTCACTTATATGTGGAATCTAATGAACATGACAAACTATCAAATAACATAGAAACAGAAGCACAGATATATGGAATGACTAACAGCTGCTGGAAGGGAGGTATGGACTGCGTGAGAGATGGTGAAGGGATGAACCAGAGATCATTTATGCATGACCCATGGAAGCGGACAATGATCTGGGGATTGACCGAGGAAAGGGAGAGAGTGGGACTAGATAGAGGTAGGAAAAGGGAGAAAAAAGCAGAAATAACCATCATAGCATAAATGATTAAAAAAAAGAAATGAGATGGAGCCTCAAATTTTTTTTTGATTTATTAAGCTGTCTAAAGTGAAAGTCAAGAAGCAAAGTACAAACTGAAGAGTAACTTAGCTGAGTTTTTGACACTATCACAATGTTTAACTCCTACATTGGAATTTAGGCTCTTCCAAAGATGAAGGACCCTAATAAACATCTAAGGCTCTCAGTGAGCCCTCTAGAATGTTATTCCCTATCAGTGAATAAGGAGTAGTCTGAGTCTTTTAAAGACTACTGTCCATCCTTGAGACAATTCAACTGTTTTTTAATTTCATTTTTAAAAATATATTTTATTGATTATGCTACTACCATTGTCACATTTTCTCCCCTTTATACCCCTCTGTCCTGTGCCCTCCTCCCACCTGCATTCCCTCCTTTAGTTCATGTCCATGGGTCATATGTATAAGTTCTATGGCTTCTACATTTCCTATACTATTCTTAACTTCCCCCTGTCTATTTTGTACCTACCATTTATGCTTCATATTCCCTGTGCCTTTTCCTCCATTCTCCCCCTGCCCTCTCTCCACTGATAACCTTCCATATGATCTCCATTTCTGTGATTCTTTTCTTGTTCTACTTTTTGCTTAGTTTGTTTTTGTTTTTAGGTTTGGTTATTGATGGTTGTGAGTTTGTAGTCATTTTACTATTCAGGTTTTGATCTTCTTTTTTTTTCTTAGATAAGTCCCTTTAACATTTCATATAATAAGGTCTTGGTGATGATGAACTCCTTTAACTTGACCTTATTTGGGAAGCACTTTTTCTGCCCTTCCATTCTAAATGATAGTTTTGCTGGATAGAGTAATCTTGGATGTAGGTCTTTGCCTTTCATGACTTGGAATATTTCTTTTCAGCTCTTTCTTTCCTATAAGGTTTCTTTTGAGAAATCAGCTGATAGTCTTATAAGAACTCCTTCGTAGGTAACTCCTTTTGTCTTGCTGCTTTTAAGATTCTCTCCTTTTCTTTAATCTTGGGTAATGTAATTATGATGTGCCTTGGTGTGTGCTTCCTTGGGTCCAACTTCTTTGGGACTCTCTGAGCTTCCTGGACTTCCTGGAAGTCTATTTCCTTTGCCAGATTGGAGAAGTTCTCCACTATTTTTTCAAATAAGTTTTCAATTTCTTGCTCTTCCTCTTCTCCTTCTGCCACCCATATGATTTGGATGTTGGAACATTTAAAATTGTCCTGGATGTTCCTAAGCCACTCCTTATTTTTTTGATTCTTGTTTCTTCATTCTCTTTTGGTTAAATGTTTAGTTCTTCCTTCTGGTCCAAGCCATTGATGTAAATCCCGGTTT
>PVKM010038556.1:0-14072 GCA_004027735.1 Carollia perspicillata
GGTGAGATCATATGGTATTTGTCCTTTACTGCCTGGCTTATTTCACTTAGCATAATGCTTTCCAGTTCCATCCATGCTGTTGCATAGGGTAGGGGCTCCTTTTTTCTTTCTGCCACATAGAATTCCATTGTATATATGTACCATAGTTTTTTGATCCATTCATTTACTGATGGGCACCTAGGTTGCTTCCAACACTTGGGTATTGTAAATTGTGCTGCTATGAACATTGGGGTGCATAGGTTCTTCTGGAATGGTGTTTCAGGGTTCTTGGGATATAATCCCAGCAGGGCAATTGCTAGGTCAAAAGGCAGTTCCATTTTTAGTTTTCTGAGAAAATTCCATACTGTTTTCCATAGTGGTTGTACCAGTCTGCAATCCCACCAGCAGTGAACTAGGGTCCCCTTTTCTCCACAGCCTCTCCAACACTTGTTGTTTGTTGCTTTGTTTATGATGGCCATTCTTACCGGAGGAAAGCATTTTACTAAGCAAAAAAAAATCCAGTCACCAAAGACCACATATGTATTTGATATCACTTATATAAAAGTCCAGAATAGGCAAACCTATAAAGACAAAAATTACATTAGTTATTGCTTAGGGTTGGGATGGATGGGAGACAGGGGGGCAATAGCAAAAGAGGACTGGGTTTCTTTTTGGAATGAGGAAAATATTCTAAAATTGACTGTGGTGTTGGTTGTACATGCGTGTGTACTAAACACTATTATACTAAAAACTGTTGAGTTGTATACTATAAATGGGAAAATTGTATGGTAGGTGAATTATATCCCAATAAAACTTAAAAATATGAAGAGAAAGACAACTGGAGAGGGAATATTTTTCAGTGGATTCCCATTAGATCTAAGATACTACCTTCTTAATGGTTAAGGGACTGACTGTGACAGAACACAGACACCATCCCTGGTGGTGGTAGCACAGCTGGGGTGGGAGGACTGGGCACACCACTCGGCATTCACTCATTGGTGTATTCAGCAGACTTTTGCTGTCTGTATTCTCTGTGCCCTTTGCCAAACAGCAAGATTCGTAAGACACAAAGCTATCTTCAAGTACCTTGCAGTTCAGCCATCCTCAAATTCATGTACCCAATGCAAAGAGAATTTTGCCCACCAGGATGTAAGCTCCTAAGGGCAGAGCTTTGTTTCATTCACTTGTATCACCAGGACCTATAACAATGCCTGACACCTAGGAGATTTCTAATAAATGCTTGTTGAGTGAACAAGGATATGAAGCATGCCACAGTGTCCGTCCCCAACCTGGAGCAGAGTTTGGACAGCAAGGACACAGAACCGGTAGGTAGGGCCTCCACTCCTGAGAGAGCACCATAGGATCTGATTCCAGCAGAGGCTGAACAGGACAATGAATGAGAGCTGTCCATTCATTGGACAGCTCGCAGGTGATGTACATTAAAATCCAGAAACTGTGGGACTAGATGATCTTTCAAGTTCCACCCGACTTCGAGTATCTTTGTTTCTGAGTTTCTAACCCTTAAACTGGAAGTAAAGCCTCTAACATGTATCCTCTCTGACAAGAGTGAATGGGATCCAGTGTTTGCTGTTAACACTGGGATTCCTCGGGCAGACCTTCTAGGGAAACCTGCACTTGTATAATGCTGCATGTACCATCAGCCAGGCCTGTTCTTGCCAAGCAAGTTGAACAGGATGCAGTGTTCGTATCTCCACAAAGCCTTATGGGTGGAATCTCCCTTTTCTTCCAACTCACTGGGAGGATTAGCGTTTATTTTCTGATCTGCTCAGGACCCATTTATGATCCTTGTTCTTGGCACCGTTGTCAGCACTAAACTCATCCTAAGGGGAGAAAAATGCTTTGAACTAGCCTGGTGGGGCTTGTGCACATGTCTGAGGCAGCAGTTCTCCACCCTGGCTGCCCACTCGAATCACCCGCAGAACTTTGAAAAAGTACCACATGTGGGTTCCACTGCCTGGGACTGTGATTTACTGTGCTGGGGTGGAGCCCAGGAGATCTGTACAAGGTTTGGGGCTTCCCCTCCAGGTCAGGAGTATCCAGGGAGAAAGAGCACCTGAGTTTGCTCCCTAATCTTTGTTCTCCACCCCAGCCTCTCCAGGTGCCCCATTAACTTTTACCCACCGGTCTCTATTGAGCTGTGTTTTGGGGATTGGCTCCTATTTCAACAAGAAACATAGGAAAGCTCCTTGGTGTAGGCAGAGGCTTATTCCCTGCCTCTTCTCCCTTACTCCTTGTTCTCTGCCTACAGCCCTGGTACCTCTCGCCTGGCTTCAAACCACTGCTTTCTGGGGCCTTCTGTTAGCATGTTCCTTGCCCTGAGGTTGTGGACTGTGCCCTTTGGCTGTGTACCTCCTGAGTCTTGTAGCTCAGTTTACCCACACACTTTTATATACTCACATACAGCCAGTGTCTGCTCTCTGCCATCTGCAGCCACCAAGGAGTTAACTTGTCTGAAATGCAGCCAAAGCTGACTCATGCCTCTTCTTCGAGGTCTCCTGGAGCCAAATGGAAGGCATGAAATGGTCTGTGAAACCTAGCATGTCAGATGAGATAATGTACATGAAAAGACTTAAACCATAAAGCACAACACAAATATGAAGTATTGACAATAATAAGCAGCAGCACTGCGTACGCCATCTGGGCTATGGGTGGTAGCCAGCGGGAGTACCAGACGAGGTGCAGAGGCTGATCAAGGACAGACAGGCGAGCCCTTTGCAAATCAGGACGTTCGAGAACCGAGACGCCAGGACTAGGTAGGTGGATGGGAAAGGAGCAGCGCTTTAAAGTAGAGGTCAGAGTTCACGACATAGCTAGAGTCCCAGAAATACGCAAGAACTAAAGGATTTCCATCAGCAAGTCCTTTTGGTTCTATCCTCAAAATATATGCAGAACCTGGCCACTTATTACCACCGCCACTGCCACCACCCTGGTCCAAGTGCCATCAGTTCCTGTCTGTACTGTGGTAGCAGGCCCTACCTGGTCTGCTTGCTTTCACCCTTGTTTCCTTATAGTCCATTCACAACACAACAGCCTGCGTGATCCTGCCAAAAGTAAAATACATCATATCATGTCACTCTACACTCAGAGTGCTTTAATGTCTTCCTATTCTCAGGATAAAGCTGAAGTCCCTTACCATGGTTTATGAGGCTCTGCATGGTCTGGACCTCAGTTACCTCTTGGATCTCAACCGCTACCACCTACTCATGCACTCTAGTCACCATGGGCTTCTTGCTGTTCTTCAAACTGTCATTCCTGCCCCATGGTCTTTGCCCTTGTTGTGCCCACTGCCTGGAAAGTCTTCCTACCTGTTCGCTCTCACTTCATTCAGGGCTAAGTTCAGGTGTGTCATCCCTGATTTCAGGGGTCAGCCTAATCTGGCTTCTCTATCTTAAGTAGCGCTTTCCCTGCCCTATCATGATTTATCTCTAACTCGGCTGTATTTTATATAGCACTGAAATAAGAAACATAATAAATATTAATTTATTCTCTTGCTCCTCTACTAAAATGTAAGCTCCATGAATGTACACATTTGGTCTCTCTTGTTAGGGAACTTGCACAGAGCCTTACATTATTGAATGAATAGTTGAATAAACAAATAGGATAGAGATTTAAGACTCTAGCAACAAGGCAAGATATTGATTAAAGGGGCAGAATGTTACCTTAATCCTTAGCTTTCCTGTGGTTCTGTGGAGGCAGGGACCTTTTTGTTCCCCAGGGTGGCTGGCCTTGGGTTTACTGATGGCGATTATTGCTCCAGGGAGGGAGAAGACAAGAGAAAACTGCCAGGTTCCTGCCCACTCCAGCCGAGCTGTTCTGGGACTTCCAAAGGCAAGTCAAGGGCCCCAGTGGGGAGGCCTCAGAGATGTAGGAATTTTTATCAAATTCTCTCTCCAAGGGCGCTGTTTCTCATGGAGATGAGCTTTTAAATCTTTGGGAGAAATTTTTCATTGTCTCTCTTATCCCTTGAGAGAGATCCTTGGCCAGTCCCACTGCTTTTACATTTATAAAGTAAAACAGCAAGCTGGGAAAGAGCATGGGCACAGGGAACTAACTGTGGCTCTCCAGTTCCGTCCTAGCTGTGTGATCATAGGCAAGTTCTTGCGGCTTTTCAGAGCCTCGCTACCACATCTGTAAATGAGGAATAATGGTTGTGCCTGTGCCAGGGATGTTGTAAGGATGAGATGTGACCGTGCATTTTAGGCACAACATTTGGCATGGTGTTACACTTGGCAAATGTTCAGCTGGTGTTATTGTCAGCATTGAGAGTGCTAGAAGAAATAATTCTCCTTGTCCAGGGAAAGCTCCTCAGAGTTCCCATCTGCAGAGCTTCTCAAACGTTAAGGTACATAGGTATCACTTAGGACAATTTTGTTAAAATGCAGCTTCACATCCAGGATGTTGGGAAGGGGCCTGAGATTCTGCATTTCTAACCAGCTCCCAGGTGTTACTGATGTCAATGAACAAGCTCTGAATAGCCAGGTCCTATAAGAGAAAGAGCCAAGGGAATAAAATACTGGTGAATGCATTTTTTTGAAGTCTTATAGCCTTCCATTTCAACCATGAAGGCAGCCTGAAATTACTACTTCATAACCCAGAAGAGCTGCATTGTTCCCAACCACTCTGTCCATAGGTGTCCCTGAAGCTGACTCCGGTTGTCCCCACCCCACCCTATCCTATCAATCCTGCAGTGATACCTCACACAAAGATACTCACCCCCTCCAAGGAAGTTTCACTCAAAACAGAGAAAAAAGAGAAAGAGAGGCTGGCTTCTTTTTTAACTTAAATCTGCCCCTGGGTTTTCTTGGCCCTCAGACATATGGCCAGGCACGTATTTTCACGGCTGCTTAATGGTTTGTAAAGCAGTTGTTTGAGAAAACATTGCTACAGCAAGCCAGGTGAAAGGGACAGAGGGATTGATGGGCCAGCGTTACCTCTGCTGAGCACCGGGGCTGCCCCAGCTCCTTCCCTCTCTCCACCCAACAGTGGCAGATGGCTTCCACATGCTTTGACCTGCTGTTTGGCCGGATTTGACCAGATAGTCATCCATCAGCTGCCCCGTTTGGCCCCCCTAGAGGGCACCCTGTGGCTTGTGGGAGGCAGAAGTTGGAGTTTTCATTTAGAGCTCATCGCATCTCTGCTATTGGCAGAAGAGTTTCAAGCATGCACAGTTCTTATTCCAGATGTTACTCTCCCAGTGTCCATATGTTTCGAGGTGGGATCAGCAGGTTTACGTTGCAATGTTAAACATGTTAAACTAATTAATCATAAGCTGATGGTGTAACAGCTTCCGTACCCAAAGTGAGTTTGGTACTCGCAAAGATGTAAGCAATACATATGGCACTATTAATCTGGAGAAAGGAAGCGAGGTTCAGCTTTTTCCATCGCCTCGGCACAGTCTTTTTATTTTCTCACTGATGTTGAATGTTACTTACAAAGTCACTGAAAGCAGTGTGGGAACATCCCCAAATACTTCTCCTTATGACTTTCCTTGAGCGTGACAAAATGAAGACTTCAATGAATGTAAGCTTCAAGGCGTGAGAAAAGATAGCTGTAAGCAGAAAGGTTGGAGAGACTAGGAATCCAGAGGCCTGGGTCTAGTCCCGATTTGCCTCCCCTTGCGTCTCTGAGCACACCACTTGATCGACTCGACAAATTTTTGAGTACCTACTAGGTGGACTCAAGAAATGTCTGGGCTTTTTTTTTTCCTGAGATTAAAACAAGATTGCTACATGAGCTTCTAAAAAAATTTTAAGCACTGTGTTTATATTCCTTTCTTTATAAAAGTGGTATTTGTTCACTAAAACTTGCCTATTTCACTTGTATAGGCAAGTTTTAGTGAACAAATTCCATATGTATTGGTAAGTAAATTGTACTTTACTTAAAAAAAAGTTCTACCAAAGTAAAAAGAGATGGAGAAATCTGAGTAATTACAGCTTTCAAGGAATGCAACCTGACCAAATCATTAAAATTAAATATACATCAAAATAAATTTTAAAACTAAAAATATTAAAAATACTAACTGTATTAAAATTAAAAACATTTCCACAGCCCCTAGCATTATTTGCCGAGGAAACAAAAAACAAAAACTGTAAGTCACTTTTGCACCTCAATAAAAAGGAGTGTGACAAAAGCCAAAGGTTGAACATAACTTCCCTGTGAGCTCTATAGCCAGCCCATAGGCATTTGATACTTTGATGTTTCGGGAGGATGAAAAAGACTGTGGAATAAACTATTATATACTTATTCTTTATAACTTTAAGAAGTTATCTTTAAAACATGTATTATTTTTAAAAACCTTCTCTATATACAGAGAATTGAGATGAGAAAAAAAATTTTTAAAAAGTTCCCCTTACCATGTTTGTCTGATACAAAATTAGCAGTCAGTAACTGAAAATACCTGTGTGTACTTCCTTGGTATGCGTGACTTTTTTCAGCTGAGGCCATTCTATTTTTATGTATGTTTTGTGTTTCACATTTTGATTTAACGTTTGGTTTTTATTTGGCCTGAATGATTTTTGCTGAGTACTTCGGCTTTCAGCGGTTGTTGCCTGGCCTCTGTCCCTTGACTTTGGGACTTGGGGAGACCAGGTCTCCACAGCTTGTCTAGAGGACTGAATCCCTTTCAGGAACATGACAGCTGTGTGGTAGCTGTGCCTCATCTTCTCCGATGATCTGTTGTATTACTGCTTCCATTTTCCTAACAATAATTTAAAAGACGCAGCCCACGAACTGGAATGGGATGGAGAACCCCATGCCCAGGACTCATTCCTCCCAGAAGTGAGACAGCTCTTCACTGACTCCCTCTGCCTCTCTGGAGGTGAATAGGAAAAACATAGCCCCTGCACGACAAAATGAAGGGCCCCATGGCCAGCCTGGCGAGGGGACTTCTGCCACCCTTTGCAAAATGGTCAGTAACAAGGGAAAGGATCTGTTCTCTTGTATGAGGACAAGACACCCCCACTTTTGAGTGCTCTGGGCATGGCTAACACATGTCAAGGGAGTGGAGATGCCTTAAGGAGGTTATCCCAGGAGGCGAAGAGTTGTATTTTTTCAACTTAAGTTATGGAAGGACACTGTGTTGAAACAGCATGGCCCACAGAGCAAGTCACTGGCTGATTCTGAATTCTCTGATGGACCATTCAGCGCCCTGGACCCTTGAATTGGAGGGGAAGGACAGCTGCCACCAGAGGGGCTGTGTTGTGCAGGATGGTGGCCTGACAAGCAGCCAGGGCAGCTTCACCGGCTGCGGGAATGTTTCTCAGGAATAGCAGGGCACGTTGTGGTGAGCTCACTGTGAAATACAATGGTACTTTAGATTCTTGTTAGAATATTTGCCTCTAGTTGGTGTAGCTGATATGTTTTTCTTTTGTTATGCTTTTAACTAATACTTTGAGTTGGTTTGCATTTAATTTGGAGAGTTAACACCAACCTGATGGAACCGGATGAGGGAAAAGATCTGACATTCTTTGAGTTATTGGTTATATGCCAGGCAATGTTCTGGATGCTTTGTGTCTCGTGTAACCCACAGGAGGGAGTTTCTGATTCAGAATATGAACATGTGACCACAGGAATAAAAAATTCACCTCTGTTTATAGGATGAAGTGAATGGGATTCAACTAATATACATATTCAGAAATGGTCTGTTCTTATACTCAGGCCCTGACATAGAGCTTAGGGTTGCCAAAATGCATCAAATGATTATTTCTAGAAAAACCAGTATCTCTTTCAAAGTACACCCCATAAAAACTTCATTTAAAGAAAAAAGTTATCTGGGTTTTTAAGCAGAAAGTTATTATCTATAAGCACCTTTGCATGTTTCTGTAGCCAGTCAGGGCAGCTGGGAGCCAGGCTCAAAGTAAAAGCCTTCGGCAGGGCTGAAAATTTGCACCAAGATCCTGCCAAGAAGTTCTTTCAGGAGAATGACTCTGCTCCATTGATTTCAGTTCATCACAACGGGAGACAAGTCCTCAGGAGAAGGAGCCCTCCATCCTGTGATCTCTAGTTAAAGGATGAATACAGGAGTGAAATGAGAAAACAGATAATTGTGTAGGCAACGAAAGTAGGGGCAGGGTGTAAATGTAGAGGGTTTGTGGGTTACTGAGATTTTCCTGGAGGTTAGTTATTTTTCCCATTTGTGACCAAAGTGATGGGAGGAGAACCTTTGTGGGGAGTGGGATCCGGTGAATGAAGCGACGGACAATGCTGTGAGCACCTTGCATTCGTCAGGGGAGTGTTAATATGATGGGCTATGCAATACTTTGAATAATGATGATAATAATAGCACTACATATATGCGGGGGTTTAAATTAACAAAGCAACTGTAATAGCATAAACAATAAATATAATTTTTTAAAACGTTAATTAATGAAACAGTTTTAAAGTGAGGGATTAAGATGATATTAAGCCAGACTTATTAGCTCTATTATTAATTTTTGGCCAGGTTAGTCTAGGCAGCTCTGCCCAGGGGAAGGAGCTGAAGAGGACAGCAGGAGGGGAGCAGCAGGTCACCACTGTCACTCAGCTGCAGCTGTGGCCCTCATGTGACAGGGCAGAGAGCAGAGCCAGGATGAGGAGCTAAGGCACAGGACAGACCGCTGAGGCTGGGCTATGTGTCCCTCTGCAGTACACAGCACTCCTCTCCATGGTCTCACTGCACGCAATCTTCCTCTCCCCAGCCCTTTAGCGCCCAGGGCGGTCTTCTGAAACCATGAGTCAGATCATGTTACGCTTTTGTTTAAAACCTCAGCCCTGGCTGGTGTGGATCAGTGGATGGAGCCCTGGACTGAGAGCCAAAGGGTCGCTGGTTCAATTCCCAGTCAGGGCACGTGCCTGGATTGTGGGCCATGTCCCCAGTGGGGGGCATGCAAGAGGCAACCACACATTGATGTTTGTCTCCCCCTCTTTCTCCCTTGCTTCCCCTCTCTCTAAATATAAATAAATAAAATCTTTTAAAAAAAAATAAAGCCTTCCCATTGCACATAGGCACTTGAAAGTTTTGAGTTACCCTTGTTTCTTCAGTTTATACCCCACTTCCTCCAAAGAAGAGGGTTTTGGGAGGGGAATATATTAAGTCCTCATTCCTCCCTGGCACTGAAGAGAAGAAAGAAGAAAACTGTGACCTCCTAAATTTTCTCTACATTCAATCTGGTGCCTTCTGTACACAGAGATGGATTTAGAGGCCTGGGTTATGTGGAGGTAACACTACTGTCTTGGAAATGTAATATCTGAGATCATTTAGCTCAACTACCTCGCTTTACAGATGAGGAAACTGAGGCACAGAGGAAGCAAGTGACATCTTAAGTGAGTGCCCAGGGTGAACAAGAACTCATGTCTCCTGATTCCTGATTTTGATGCTCTCGACTGATGGACAGCTCTGCAGGAGAAGGGCATTAAGCCTGGCAGGCAAGAGTGGCGGGGCCAGGCAGACGGGATGGGGTGGAGAAGGTACCTCCTAGGAAATGGAAAGGCTGTCAAGAGTCAAAATATCCATTGCCATTGGCTGCGCCCCCAGGACAGGTGGTGCCCCCAAATGCTCCTTCATGGAGGCATGAACAGTGACACAGACCACATGGGTGGACTGACCAAAGGCCGTGATATGTCATTTGTGCCTGAGGACTAAGCACCCTTTTTACCCAGCCTCTTAATCCAGCTCTTTAAGCATGTTCTTGCCTTTTAAGTCATTTGAGACTTCCTGCTGTTCCTTGTTTCATTTGCTTTGTGGCTGCAGTTTAGAATCTATATCTGCCCGCTTGTCTCAGGTTCTAGGCCGAAGGAAAAGGGAGATGACGATGATGAACTTGGGCAATGTCACTTGCCTGCCGTGTTTTGCTATTCTGAAAAGGACCTTAGAGGGGGGAAAAGTTAGCAAATTCATGAGTCGACATTATATTTATCCCTCTGTTATGAGGAATAGTGCCTCCACTACTTTCGTGAAGCATAATCATTTGTTAGTCTCAGTAAGACATTTTTCTGCCCACTGATAAGGAAACAAAAAAGGCATTTACTGTGCTAAGTCTCTAGAATGAAATGTAAGCTGTGGTCTTTTGTTTGTTTGTTTGCTTTTAGCTTTCGTTTATGATCACAAGCTTTAGGGTCTCCGGGGCCTTGGAGGACGGCCAACCTCACCACCACCTCCCATGCGGGAAGCCCCTTCCCAACATCCTGGCCAGTGGTTCAGATCCCTTCCCTCTGCATCTCCACAGCAAGTGGCCTCCACCTCTGCCAAAACACTTACTTCATTTTGCTTTAAATTACATTTGCTTGAGGACTTTTCTTAAGTCTCAGCTGTGATCCCCTGAGGGTAGGAATCCTGTCTCATTCCTCTTTGATCTCCTACAGCTCCCAACACAGAGCCTGGCTCACTCTCCATAAATATTTGAATGAGTGACAAGGTGTTAACAGCCTCAAGAAGGCAACCACAGTTAGACATCTCTAATAGCTAGAAACTTCTTCCTGAAAGTGAGGAGAAATATGCCTCACTATGTTCGCTGTGGGGGAGAATGAAAACAGGCAGTAATGACAGAGGGCCAGGCACCCACAAGATGTACATGAAGGGTCCTGGAGACAGGTTAGTGCCCTGCTCTTAATGGTTTTCTTGCTTTTCATTTGGCCGAAGGTCTTTCCCAGGACAGAAAAACTCAACAACCCTAGACAGATCTGGAAAAATGCACATGAGGGGGAGAGTTCCAAGATTCAAACCCGACTTTGAAGGACAGCTATTTCCAACACTGTCCATGCCCCACCCATATCCACTTTGCCTGCCCTGAGGGTCCTCTGCAGGCGGTTCCCCCACACACTGACAGCTTCCTGTGTTTCTCTGCCCATGGTCACTCTGATCTGGAGAGTGTGCTTGGCCTGTGTGTAGGTCGGGCTGGAAATGCCAGGGAGGTACTCAAGTAGAGACCTTCAACGGTGAGCAGTGGGACTTGGTGTGTGAATGCCCCAGACATCTCGCCTGCCAGCTGGACAGCTCAGAAGTGTTCTGCACAGCGTTTCAGGGAGTTTCAGGAGGGATGGCTCTCAACTGCTCACAGCAGCAGCCCACTCATGAACACACATCCCGTATTCATTTTTCTCTCTGCACTCCCTCACTGTTTTTCCTGGGATCACACTCGAATACACCATCTACCCCAAATCCTTGTCTCAGGATCTGCTTTGGGGGACCCCAAACTAAGACAAAGACACAAGCAGGAAATTTGGGGAAATACATGTTATTCCCTTAGAAGAGAGAACTTTGAAAATCAGTACATGCCTTTTTTCCTTTTCTTTCTCTCTAAATGCAGAGTTGGTTTTTCTGTCAGTTCTATAAATGCAGTTTAATTTTAAGTAGAATCTATGTCCTAACTTAGAAAACAGGGCTGATAATGATTCCTAAATCTCTGAAGGATCGTTATTTCAAATAATAAGTCTCAGTAATGTTCTAGTCTATTAAAGGAAGTGTATGTACTATGTCAGAAAGATCCCAGGCCAGACTAAAGAAAAAGTTTATGCATGGGGGTCATTAGACATCAGGATGGATTTGTATTCAAGCACGTCACTGTACCTGTTAAACTTCCACAGAGACCTTTTAAATGAAGAGAGACCTTAACCACCTGGCTGAGGTTTAGGATGGAGTGCTTAGGGGAAAGCTAAGGTGAACGGGGACTGTGAGGGAAGAGGGAAAGAAAGATAAAGAACCTTCATTCAATTTACCCAGTATTAATGAGCTACCCCTCAGCTAATGGAACCAAGAGAAAGTGCCGTTGTTGAAGAATATTTATTATCATTTGAGAAGATTTGTAACAAAAAACAAAGGTGTACAAGCCACCTGTCACCTGCCTCCTCCTTTAGACAGACATTATGAGTCAGGGAAGCTCCCTGTGAGTGCCACAATATTCCTTCATTGTTTTGACACCTCAGACAATTAAGAGGAGGTAGCTGTTAAAAGTAACCATGCTCCCTAGTCTTAGGTTAGTGGGGATTTTCTTTGGTCATGTTTCTTCCTGGAGAGCGTTCTACTAGCCCAGTAGGAAACGGCATCCATGGTGGTCATGAATTTTAACTGGCAGTCAGCGATGGGGATGAGTGTGAATAAGACGAAAGAGTCAGCAGGGCCAGAGAGCCCCACAGATGCCTTTTGGGGTGAGGTGAGGATTTGGTCCTAAGTCAAGGGGAGGTGAGAAAAGGTCCCATAGATCTTATTTTTAGCATGGAAAAGTGATGTGGCTCCAGGTGTTCTCTTTATTTAAACCCTGACTGATGGCCAGTGCCTCAGCTCTTCTGGTAGAGAAAGTGGCATGGGGGCAGCAAAGTCTTTCCTTGGTGCTAGGAAGATGTAGAATTATCACATACATGTGTCCTTTACCCCCTTTGGTGTATATTGCTGCCCTGTTGGAGGTGGCAGTAATGCCTTGGGTACAGCTCTTTCCTGAGCAAGAGAGGTGTTTTGGCTTCCTCCAGCTTTTGCCCTAGTCTGAGCCATTACTTTTAGAAAGTAACTTTTTTTTAAGAGTTTATTTAGAGAGAGGGGAAGGGAAGGAGAGAGAGGGAGAGAAACATCAATGTGTGGTTCCCTCTCATGCACCCCTTGCTGGGCACCTAGCCTGCAACCCAGCCATATGCCCTGACTGGGAATTGAACAGTGACCCTTTGGTTCACAGGCCCGTGCTCAAACCACTCAGCTACACCAACCAGGGCAAGAAAGTAACTCTTAGAAGTACCATACTGTCCCCATTGGCATGATCTCAAAGATGATAGTGAGGTTTACTAAGGTGTTCCATGCAAAATGACTGCATTTATGAGCATTAATAGCTGGCACAAAAACTATCCTGGTCCCCGGAATGAAAAGCATCAGTTATCTTACCTGCTATCTGTGGAAATTTTATGATATACAAAGACTTCCCTTGGGCCAAAAACAGATAGGCTAGTGTGGCCTACACCATCCTGTCTCATAATTATTATTTGGGGTAGCTTGCTTTCCCAAATACCCATCCCAAAAGCACTCAGTGGACGTCTTTTCAGCCTGCTCCACTATGCACTCACTCTGCTTTGCTTTCCAGAATGCCTATGTCAACATCAACCGCATCATGTCCGTGGCTTCTCGCCTCTCTGAGGCTGGTCATTATGCCTCACAGCAAATCAAGCAGATTTCCACACAGCTGGACCAGGAGTGGAAGAGCTTTGCGGCTGCCCTGGATGAACGCAGCACCATCCTCGCCATGTCTGCAGTATTCCACCAGAAGGCTGAGCAGGTGAGGCCAAGGGAGCTGCAGAGGTGCTGTTGGTAGGAAGAGTAGGAGGATATACGCTTTTTAGAGAGCTCCTACTGTCTCTGAAACACTGAAGACCCTGATGAGTAGCTGCAACAATAACCCATGTCTCCCATTTTCATGGCCCTTGTATACATAAAGAAACATTGGTGGCTTTGTTTCTCATCCAAATAAAAAGAAACCCAGAGTCTGTTTACATGCCACTGGATAGTTTATTGTTGTGTGTACTTGTGTGTGTTGATTGCCTGCCTAGTGTGTGTTCCCTGAGCTTGGACAAAAGGGGTGAAACGGAACTGATCATAAGAGTTCTGAGAGTAAGGGGGAAACTAATATTACATGAAGCATTTGCTATAGATAATAATAATGATGATGATGATAATGATATAACAATAACACAGTAGCTAGAAACAACAATTATTGGTTCTCATTTACTTGCTGGTACTGGCTAGAGACATCACTAACTCATTTTACAGAGAGGAGCACTGAAGCTCAGAGAGAATAAATGATCTGCTTAAGACCCAGGGGTGTGTTGGAGCTCACTCTAACCAGACCATGGAAGTCCAATTGTTAAAATTGCAGGAATTTTGTGAACTGCTTGTTAAATACAGCATTACTTAAGCTAAATTTACATTAGCTATGTTGTATTAAAGACAAAGCCAATAAATGCTTAAAACTCATTATTTCCTATTTATTTTGCTACATTTCATTATCTAGGTTGTTGACGTTATTTATATCTATTTGGAAATTTGTATCTGTGGTGGAAATACTGTGCATGTGTGCTACCAGTCACCTCTTCCTAACTCCACATTTGGTGGTGTCACATTG
>PVKM010038557.1:0-14062 GCA_004027735.1 Carollia perspicillata
AACTTCATTCACAAAAATAAGTCCTGGAGAATTTGTAGAGGAGATTGTTGTTTCCATTCCTTAAAATGTCAGATAAATACTTCACTGTATTTTCAAAGCTCTTTTGCATTTACTGTATTTATTTCTGATTCTATCCATAAGCAAAGCTTATTGGATGCTACTTTATTAATGCTGTGACAAAGGATCATTAAGAAGATGAAGTCACACATTATAAACACTTTGTGCAGGTACCCCGACACTGCAGACTCAGACTCTGATGATGATAATATTCAACAGCTGTCACTACATTTTTGCCAGTCACTGAGAGGTGGCCTGAAACAGCAGTCAGAAAATATATCAATGTTGGCCATTTTGTCATGTCACTCCCATGAAAATATGTGACAATCAAAGTACTGTTGGAGGATCCCACATCCATAGGCCTGGAATTTTGCAAAGAAACATGTTACTGGTCTCAGTATCTGTTATGGATTCTCTCCTTGCAGAGCCGCAGAGCAACACGTCCTTCCGCCTTCCTCTGGGAGGTTACTGCAGCGATAGTGAGGGCCATGCCTTGCTTGGGAGGGCATGATGAGCAAGAGAAAGCCTTGGATGTGGGGGTGAGGCCCAGTTTTCCCCTACTCTGCTCACTAAGGTTAATATTCTTTCCATCCTTCCTTTTCTTGAATGGGCCTCTTTTCTTACTATGACAGTAGTTAGATCTATAGAACTAAAGCTAAGGTGGGAGATGAAGGAAGAGGAACTAAAGTGGTAACTTCTGGACTTAGGCTTAACTGGAACTTTGGGGCTAGGGAGCATTTATGTCTCCATGTGGACTAGCTCATCAGGGAACTGTCATAATCATGGGAGGATATACCTGTTCTAAGAAAGAGGGTCTTTTACCAAAGTGCTCCTGTGTATTTATTAGGACTTGGTATTAAATTTCCTGGATCACAGCCTGGTAAATACACCCAGGTGTATAAAGCATAGCCATTAAAAGTAAAGAAATGCAAATCTCGTACTGCCAAGTTTGGTATCTGTTCAATGTTTTCAAAACTATTGTCCACAGGTTTATATTTGTCAGTGACATAAGCATTGTACTTCAAGCCCTATATTCCAATGAAAATACCTGGTCAGACTCCAAGCATACAGGAGCAACACAGAAATTATGACGGTGATGATGGTTTATAAGGAACCACATGTAGCTGGTTCAAAATGCTACAACAGGATTCACAGATGAGTCCTCCTGCAGTGCATGCCAGTGAAATTATGGCACAGAGCACCTGACTACGTTTTCCCTGCCTAATTCTGATGGATCTGGAAACCCAAGACTTCATTTACAAGTTTTACAAACCTTGTCCCCAGGGTGGCTTGCCAATGAAAAAGAAGGGGGGCTCACATTCCAGTCTCTCACTTATGTAGCAGTCGGGAAAACAATGAGGCGCTTAGGAAATGAAGCACTAAGAAAACAGCATCCACCTACCTGATTGGCACAGCCTCGGGCAGGGCGTCCACTCGCTGAAAGCAGTCACAACACAGTCTTTTTTGCATGGGAGGAGACAAGCGCGCACTGTTTCCGGCCTAGTAGAATCTGGACATCTGTCAATGTGAAGAGATCATATCAGTGCCTGCTGGGGAAGTGCTTTAACATAGAACTGTAGGATTTCAGAACACAAAACATCACCTTGTTTTTTTCTTGTTAACTAGAGGAGGTAAGACAGACCCAGGAAGGTGCAGACACTCGCCAAGGGCTCACAGCCAGAGGTGGAGCAGAAGTAGACTTCAGCTCCCTAGTCCCAGACACCAAAGTACTTTTCCCTAGACCAGGAAAAGAACAATCCCTGAAACTAACTAAACACAATATCAGGAAGGTGTCTCCTCAACAGCATCAGTTCAAACAACATTTGATTTTTTTTCAGAATGAGCGTATATTTTTTGAAAAGTGTTCTATGTAGGGTAATGTATGAAAATCAGTGATATCCTTCAAAAGGGTGAGAAAAATATTGTAACAGGGTATAGTCAAGAGGGGGGCCCCAAAGAGGGATCAAGGACCCCCTTCATGCTACACACCCTTCCCCCTGGCAGAGTGTAACTAGGAGGCAACTCCCCCTAGTTACAGCACCTGTGTGAGAGCTGGGAGATGATTGGCTCCATGCCATGGGGCCACGCCTTCCCAGACTCCTCCTGGAACCAAGTAAGGGAGTCCTGGGGGGTGTGGCTGACTGTGGGAGGAGCCAGAAATGGAGCTGCGGAGGAAGGTGGCTCAAGTATAAAAGGGGGGACAAGGAAGCCATTGAGGGGAGAACCACGCAGTCTTAGAAGAGTGCAGACCTCTTTGTGGCACTGGTGGAGTAGGAGAGAACCATGCGGCCATGGCAGTGGGGAAGAGCCACACCCTCCGAGCAGGAGTGCAGATTCCCTTCCAGCTGTGCCAGGAGGGGAATCACGAGGCTTGGTGAGAGTGCAGACCCCCGCAGCTCTGGTGCAGGAAAGAAGAGGCTTTGCCTGGAGGCAACACAGCTGACGGTGCCAGTGACCTGGAGACGCTGACGTGTGCTGCTTTTCTGGACTTACGGTAGCTGGGATAAGGGCAGAGGCAGAAGGAAGCACTGTGGGCATCAGTAGTTGTCCTAAAGGATTTTGATAGTTTAATGAGGACATTGGGTCACTACTTTAAGTCTATATAGCCTTAAATAAACCTTTCCTTTCTTTTTCACTAATCTCTGCCATTGAGAGATGTCTTTCCTCTGGCGGCAGACAGACAAGCCCAGTAGGTGGTCTGGACAGTGTTAGTATACCGTCCTCTGGAGTCCGGGCCCCTGTGTGTGTGTGTGTGACTGTTCTGTAACAATGTGGCATGACATATGGATACTTTGGGAAAGAAAAATCACTGAAGACCACTTAACTATATTACACATCTTTGATTATTAACAGAATTTTACAATAGTTAAATAATTGTCAGGTGTCTCTTTAAAACGTGCAAGCACAGAGATTGTCCAAATTTCAAATACTAAGAAAAAGTAAAAGATGATAATATTCAGGGGAGAAGAAGAAAAACAGGTCATCTAAGAAGGGAGAAGGATCTGACTGATATTAGACCCCATCGATTTATGCAGTTATAAAAACTAAAACATTCTCTTAGTTTTAAATCTTTACAAACAACACACAGACAAAATATGGATACTGAATTGGGCTGTGGAACAGAATACACTTATCATTCTTGCCACCATAAGGTGAAGACACAGGCGGCAAAGGACTGGGGGTCTTAGGGGAAGAAAATAAGCGGAGGCTTGGATGTCCTCATGTAACAAGGCAGGGGGTCAGAAAGCCAACCTACACATAAAAAATAAGAAACAAAGTCAACAATGTGGGGAGTCAGGCAAGGAATTAATGTAAATGGGCTAGGTTCATTGTTTTCACGAGAGGAATCAATAAATGCACAGTTTCAGTTGAGATGGATATATAAATGATATGTGAAAAACATATCATGTAGCATTAGGAGCTAAACCTCAGAAAGGGAGGACAGACAACAATATATAATCAGGCTGGTTTGTGTTGGTATAAAGACACAGTAGAGCGATAAGAAACTAATAAAGCGGGAGCCAAAGGCAGGGCAGGAGGCAAGGAAGGGGTTCATGAGAACAGGGGTGGGTCAAGGCTCCTTGTTGCTGTTACTATGTATCTCCTTGTATAGTGCTAATGTTTGTGAACCATGTGAAGGTTTACCCAGTCGAAGCAAAGGAGATGGGGAAGCAAACCACAGCACCTGTGAAGAAGTGCTTCACCTTGGGATGTGGGATACTAAGCAGAGTAGGAGATGGTTGGTGGCTGGTTACTTCCCGTCATCAGTTTTTTTTCATCAGCAACAAAAAAAATGTATTATTTTAGTTCTACTATGGAACATAACATACTTCGATGAAAACTGAAAATATAGATACACTCACAGAAAAAGATTTGCTCGATTAATTAGTAGTGACATTATTATTAATCATACTTAATACACACAAAAACCTATCTATCAAATAGTTCAATTCAATGAACATAAAAATAGAAAGAAATAAGAGTGTTCTTAAAGTGTCTTTACAAGGATATAGTATTATTTAAATGAGCAATGCTATTAAGGAAAATTTATGTCAGACTTCAGTAGAAATAGCAAAAAAGTGCTGAAATCATTCCCAAGTTTTTTATTTATACTCTGATATCCACTAAAATTGAATTGATCTGCGATTGCTGGAAATGAACGTACAACCCAAGCCAACTTTCTGTGTACTCAGAAGGGTGGGAAGGCCCACACTCACCTAGTACTCAGTCCCTCATACATTCACAGCACAGCTTAGAAATACTTGTGGTGCTAGCTTTAGACTTTCTAGAGAGGGCGGCTAATGCTGCAGGGCCTTTGTTCACTTCAGTTAGGAGAGGGTGTTAAGTTTTCTAGAGAACTGACATTGTCTACTTTATTTACACTTTGTCAGTATCGCTCACGATAAATACTCACTGAGCCCAATGTCAACTCTCCACAGTATGGCTGGTCCCCCTCTTCTCTGTGTTCTTCTACCACGTCCATAAGTAATGGCATCATCCCCTCAGTGGCAAAGGTCAAGCTCCGGTTACAGTGCTTTCATAGAGGCCACACGCTGAGGGCTCCCCCGGAACGTGATTTCTGGTCTCATAGGAGCCAACTATTCCCTTGTAGGTAAACTGTCTCTTTTTTTTTCATTTCTACTTCCAAAAGGGGCAGCCTTTTCTTCACATATTCAACTTTCTCTTCCTTTCTATTTACACGTTGTCTACCACTTCAAGGATTGGCACATTTCCAATATTCATAAATGTCCCCTTAGTCTTTAAAAATATTCTCTTTGGCCATTAGAAACTTATGTGTCCTCTGCTTCTAAAACTATAAGGCTTTATTGTCACTAACTGAAAAACAAAAGACTTTTCACATCTTTTGTGCTTCTGGTTTTGTGTATGTGTGCAAATGTGCACAGGTGTGCATGAAAAATACATACACTAACCTTGAATGCTTTCATGGTAGAATTCTATCTTATACCGTATCTGAGAAATGCCATATATTCATGCATTATAAATATCAGACAGTGAATGGTTGAATAGCATTCCATGGTATTGGAGCCTGAAAACAAATAAATCACTAGGGATATTAGAAAAACCTATCCAACCATTTCCAAAATGAAATTGAAGACTTAAAATGCAAGGGAACATGGATTCAGTTTTTAGTTAGTAAACAAAGTATGACCCCTGGTCTTTTGTCATAATTTTTACTTCCAACTTTCATGTAATGAACACTCTGATCCCAGATTGGCAGTGCCCTTGATAAAAGGATGAAAGCATTTCATTTGAACACATATTATTTTCCTAGACTCACACTGCAGTATTCTACAATGACTGTCTCTTGGTCACCCTGTAGGCTAAATTCACTTATAAACACTGTGCTGAATTGCATTAAATTGAGCTACAAAGACCTGTCATTTTTCAGTTTCTCTCCATAATCAAGATGCAGACAAGAAGAAATGAAATACTGCCATTTGTGACTACATGGATGGACCTTGAGAATATTACACTAAGCAAAATAAGTCAGTCAGAAGAAAGCTAAGAACCATATTTCACTCATATGTGGAGTATAAAACTGAAACTTGTAGACACACACAACAGTGGGGTAGGGGCAGGGGAGTAGTTGGCAGAGGTCAAGGAAGAGCCAAATATTTGGTGACAGAAGGTGATTTGACTTTGGATGGTGGGCACACAATGCAATATACAAATCATGTATCATAGAAAGATACACGTGAAATCTATAGGATCCTATGAACCAATGTCACCTCAATAAACGTAATTTTAAAAAGACCTGGCATTTTTCAATGTGTCTCCAGAGTCAAGATGCAGACGCAGTGCTCCATCTTCTTGAGCAGTCCCCCTACCAGGAACTGACTTTCCGTCTCATTCAGCAAAGGGGGCAAACCTGACAACTTTTGAAACAGTAAATGTTTAACTGGAGCTTCGTATTTCTCTATCTCACAAAAGGCCAGGTGTTCATACATTAAAGGCAGAAAGTACTTTATCAGGATCTTTGGAAGGCTTTGAGGTGTGTTTTTAATCTTCATTATTATTTTTCTACAATGCAGCTGAAAAAAAAGTACTGAATGGTGAAACAAACCAAACAAAGCCCCCAAAATATACCAACGAGCTCTCACAATCTGTTTTGGTTGTGCCCTAGCTAGTTCTCATTTTCTGATATGATCAGTTCTATTACTCATACAATGGGAACATTCTCACCTACACAATTGCATGGAAAACAAACACCAGCCCGGAAGCAAGAACTCGCAAGGAGTTCTGTGCATCCCGGTGCAATGAGTTTCGAGATAAAACACATTAGGTTAGCCCATCCATCCCACGGAGACGTGTTTTTTTCATTCCACCTGAAGGCCACTCTTTTTTAGGATGTTTTCTTCTCCTTTCCTTTTTTGATTGCCCCACCCCCACAGCAAGGATTTGACAAATGGCTGTGGATCTTTTTCCACTGCAATGGCTTTCACATGAAAAAGAACAAAAATACACAGGTTTTGGAAGGGCAGAGAAGAGAATATTTTTTACTGCTGGTAATCTCACTATCTCACAATGTGCTTCACTGGACAATAGGTATTATTTTCTTAGCTCAATTAATCTCATTAACCTCAAGAATTTTAATTAACTTGACTAAAGTCAATGGAGGCTTCTTGTGTTTAGTAGAATTGTTTGGAGATGTACAGTGAGAATTAAAATTAGGTTAAGTCTCCAGCCTCATTAACAGTGCAAAAAGTGATTAGTAATATCTGTGTGTGTGTTAGGGAGAACATCTGTGCAATTCACTTTCCTGTGTTGAAAAACTGAGCAAACCTGGAGATTATTCACCATAATAGTGATAGTTTAGTCCCACTTGTGTAAATTTTCAAAGAAATGCATATTCATTTGTGAATTATGCTTTCAACTCTAAACTTTTGGTCTTGTGATTTGGGGGTCATAAAATATTATTAAGGTAACAGTGGATTAAGATGATATGCTCAGACTTTAATAAAAAACTGTCGTTTGAAGTAATTATGAGGATGGAGGAGAAAAAAGAGGACTATTTGAACATATAATCTAACTTTTCATGTCCAACTTGACTTTAAATTGTGATGATAATTTACTTGATAGGTGTCAATCTCAATTCCAATGTCCCTTTGTGCTAAGAAACAAACAAACTGCATTCCCATTAAGTGGATTTTTCTTGCTGTGATTCAGAACTAAGAATTTTTTTTTCAAAGATAGAAGATCAGACTTCCAAGTATGCTAAATTTTCTCATCACTATAAACAATATACTCGCATATCATGCAAAGTGTACTCCTATATCTAGGACCTACTTATTTTTATTTATATATTAAAGCTAATATTTCATGCATCTTTTTTAAGCAGTTGAACATTTACATCATAAAAATAACATTATCAAGGCTGAAATCCTTTCCAAAACAAAAAGGTCTTTTACATAATACCTTTAAAGCCATTTAGAATTTTGCCATAACCCCAGTAATTAGATGATATGAAAACATTAATGTATATGTTTGGTTATAACTCCCATTGGCTCCATCAGTCCACATGGTGTTATGAATACCAGGTAAGTTAAACCACACAACCGCATCATTTGATGTTCCAAAAAACATCACAAGCAATGTAGCATTGGATGCTAAACAGAAATAACATTTATGAGTTAATAAGAGCAGAAGGTCGTATGTATGATCTGCTATTCATTAGTCTTCATGGCAGTCCTCTTTGCCAAAATTTATTATGGTAGATAAGATATATTTTTGAAGCAAAGAATAAATATCTACTCTGTTTTCTGTAATTCATGTCCAATCCTTGGCAAATGCTGTTACTTTCCTACACATAGGTCAAGTTAATCCATACATTCTAAAATGTTTTTGGAACACTAAATTTCTGCCAGACACTGTGCTAAAATCTAGGGTTCTTACAATGTAGAACATCCAATCCTAGCCCATTGGAAGCCACTATTAGGAGGAAAGGCACGTGAGGTCTTCCTGACTGTGCTTTACTTCAAGTCATAGTTATCTCCACTTACATTTGCAGAGCCAGCTGCTCATTCGATGGTCCAGCACCAGCAGTATCTGGCCAATATGCACTATTTCTGTCATCAGCACTTCATTTCCCTTAACTGAGCTTCTGCGACTTTCCTTACACACAGTTAAGTGTGGTTTCCATGGCAGTGTGGCTCAGGCCCAGCCCGTCATCACAGTGCCCCAAGATGAAATTAGTCAGGTGTCTGCGTTGCCCATGGCAGCAATACAAATTGGCTTGAATTAGGCAGAAGAGCAAATGTATTGCCTAGGTTGCCAGGAAAGGCAGAGGTATAATTAGGGGGGATGCAACCAAGGGCTTGATGCTGCCAGGATTTGTTCTGCTTCAATTTCTGCTTCTTTCTGAGCATCAGCTTTATTCTGCCTCCAACTTTTGCCACTAGGCCTAACAATGGCTATGACAACTCTCAATCCATATACTTAGGGCAACCAGTATAGAAAAAGGATAGGGTTTCATTTTCCCATCTTGAAAATTCCTGGGAACATCTCTGAACTGCCTAGTTGGCACCAGCCCATCCTGGTGACCTACCACTCCTGTGGCTGGGTGGGGTGTTTCACCACAAAGAAGGGACTAGTTCAAAAACAGCCACATGGAAATCTCTGTGGATGAAAAAGTTTCCCAGTCTCTATATACTGCATAGGCCCCTTACATTTTTTTCTCCACAAGCCTTCCCACATGGACTTGAGGAATTGAGTTATGACTCCTCATTTGGTCTAGAAATGACACTCCCACAGCTGAGCTCTCCCCTCAGTTACTGCTTTTTCTCCATCATTTGCCATTATTCCTTATCCTTTTTGATATCTATATCTGAGTCTCCATGTCCAAAATATCCTACTCCTTTCTTTTTGTTTAAATTACATCTTCATGTACATAGTGTACATGAGACTGTAAACCTGCCCAAGGGCATGGATTCATCTATTTGAAATGGCTGTATGGATTTATTGCTCACTGCAGAAAATATAATGGGACTTAAAAAAGAATACAACACACCCCTATATTTTCCTTTTTTTATCCTCACCCAAGGACATGTTTATTGATTTTAAAGAGAGGGGAAGGGAGGAAAAAAGAGAAGGAGAGAAACATCGAATGGTTGCCTTTTATGTGTACCCTGATCATGGACCACACTCGCAACCTAGGCATGTGCCCCGACCAGGAATCAAACCCTCAGTCTTTGGGTTTGTGTGACACCAATCAACTGAGCCACAGTGGCTGGTGTACAACTCTATATTTTCAAAGTTCATAAACTACCTTCATTTGGACCTAGTCTTTACGTGACTAAGAAAGAGTGAAAAATACTGAGATCGGCTCTAGAAAATTATATGACCCAAATAGATGCCATATTTGTGGGTCTTATTTACTGTTTATACATTAACTAATGTACATATTATAACTTAGTAAAGTGTTTACTTCTACTAGGATATGTTTTTTAATTTTAAGAGTCAAAACAAAATAAAAACATATTACTTTAGCACAGACTGAGACATATTTCATGCTTGAAAAATGCTTTTGACTACAATCGTTCCACTATGCAAAAATCCCATGCACTTTTGCTAAATTATTGATAATACCTTTTGGTCATCACTTGTCCCACATGACTCTTGACACAAAAGACTTTCCGTGTCTGAATGCCTACACCACATGTAGCTTCTCCATTCCATCCAACTGTTGCATTGAGGGCAGTAACTGACGTGTCTTCTGAACAGGGGCCCCACGGCGATGTCTCCCAGTAGAGTTGCATACAGGAATGGTCATTGCATGTGCGGTATTCTTGGAGGGCCTGACTAGGGGGGCATGGTTTTCCACCTGCAAAAATCAAAATAAAAAAGAATACATAGCTGTTGTTACTTTTATTAACACGTTGCTGTTGTTATTACTGTTCTTATATTTGTTGTTTTTGCTGTTTTCACGGTCTAGAAAAACAGCCTTTTTTGGCACAGCTGCCCAAAGGCCTGGGCCACTGCACCCTTTCTCCCACTTTAAGGCCGTGGCTCTTTCGCTTTGAATAACAATCTAAGAACAATATGTTGTGCCATTCTCTACATGACAGGGAGCAGCACATGTCAATCATACTTTTAAAAAATGACTGATCCACCTGCCCGCCCCCAAGTCACGTGTCTCTGAGATAAACCCCCCAACATTTTTAATTTAATATCACTAGGCCTACATAAATGAGCAGTTAGATAAAATAGCCCGTGTACGCAAATGGCCATTAGATCAAACACACACACATTGCCTCTACGCAGTCTCTCTTTCCAAAGAGAGCGTTATTTTTTTATCAGAGTAACATTTTAAAACACCCACCCTCCATCAAGCAGAGCATTTTACTGAAATTTGAGAAAACCAGAAGTCTCAGATGAAGCTTGGCAAGAGAAAGCCCACCCTTAAGCTTTAAAATGATATCTGACTGTGCACTATCCCCTGGCTGGGAGACCAGGCAGGTGTGGATCCTCACATTCCTGGGTGCATCAGACAATCAAATGTCACTACTGTCTTTTCTTTCTTATTTTTATGCCCATGTAAAACCTGGTATTTGTCTAAAGTATCGATTTTTTCCTGTTCTTCCACACTATAATGTTGTCTTCAGTGAGCCAAATGCTCAAGAAGATTTGTGACTTTGGTTTTGTTATTCTTGTCATTTTTCCCCATTAAATTCTATAGACTTTTTTCCTGCTTCCAAAAATATAAAAGACAACAAGGAGAAGCAACTACATTTTAAGACTATAAAAATCTTCATTTCTCTTGACCCTGGCCCCTTTTCTTGGGATCGCAGAACAGAATCTTATTTAAAAGGGAGCTCCTTGCAGCCTGTGGCCTTACTGCCTTGCCGTTCCATCTGAGCTGTAGGCAGAGAAAGCCAGGGGAGGGCTTGGGAGAAATGGTGTGTGTTGTCTGGAGACAGAGCTCATTGCTATAAATGATAGGAACAGCTGTTCCTCTAATTTTTTTCTGATGTCATCCGTTTACATTCTCATTGCACATTTTAGCTTTTGAAAGCCATTTTTGCAGGCTTCATTCTTTTCCCTCTCACTACATGACAGCATGATGTATCAGAAAATCAGAGCACGGGGATCAGGCAGCTTGCTGATATCGCCAGCAGTTCCCAGTTAAGAAGCCATGTCTCTTAATTCCTCATTTGGAACTCTTCTTACCAGACATTTTTCAATTATGTTCCCAACTTCATGAACTATCTGAAACTGGATGTGAGCCAATCAAACTTTGTTTTCTTCTCTAAAGAAGTATAATGAAAAATAACACAGAATGGACTAAAACAAGTCCTGTAAATACCGGAACCCAGCAGAGATACACTTGAAGATTAATTAAAGAGAAAAGACACACAAGGAAAGGCAAGTTTTCATTTGGATTCCTGGAATGTAGATCTCACCTCTATGAGGCCTCTTCCACCACATTATCTTCACAATTGCCTGTTGGAAAACAACAATTAGACAACCAATTGCATTAAAAACTACTCTTGCTTACCTTCTCCAGCCAATGCCAGAATAGTCCTTGACCTGGTCTGTTTCCCATCTAGGTTTTTATTTGAACAAGACTGGGAGCAGGATGACCACTCTGTCCACTCGCTCATCACACAATCCATCCTGCAGGGAATTTCACAAGCTATCCATTCGGGAGGAGAAGATGCTGGGCAGAGATTCCCTGATACATCTTCTCCTGTAATCAACCAGATCAAGACAGAAGCTGGTTAACACACAAGTGAGGCCGGTCCAAGGAACATTTAGGTTCATTGCTTTCTCTATTACTTCAGTTTAGCGTAGAAGACTTCACCTGGTGTCTAAACCAATAAAGAGCAAAATATGATGGTTTCTTTGGCCATTCATGATAGCTGTGTCATGAAAAACTTCCAGGAGGTCATTTGGCATTTAGAAAGGTAGATATCGCAGGAAAACTGGCACTTGTCATCCTTCTCAGGAACAAAATGGGCTTCTTCCAGCAACAATTTAGCCACAGATGGCTGGAGACAGACACGACAGAGGCACTATTGACAACCACATGTAACAAGTATGTATTTTTTCTGTAAAGTGGGGGTCAGAATAGTCTGTTGGCCTGAAAAAGCATAATTTATGCTGAGCATTCTATTCTACCCTATAAAAAATAATTTCATCAATCTAATTTTCTGATATGTGCTTTTGCCTCCAAATATGTAACTTAAGCAAGATCATCACACCATTATTCTTTTATTCTATTTGTTCATAGTAGGAAATAATCCAAAACCATAGTGAAAATGGATCTGTGGCCAAATGATATAATGTGTTCAAACAAAAGTTGAAAATCAGTCCAAAATTCTTCCTAATGCATTGACTACTACCCACTTAAATGAGCTAATGAGTTACCTTATATGTATATAAACATAGTTAACAAATATACATTTATATATGTATAACATTTATATTTACATACTTATAAATATATATGTTTTGGAATGAGAAAGTTTTAAATTGATTCCCAGCTCAGGCCCGTGTGAGGCCTAACACACAATTAACAGGTGTTAGGACTAAGGGTTCATTTTTAAGTTACTATTCCATATCCCAAATGATTACCATGTTTTTTAAAAAACCCTTCTTTAGGTTATTTCCTCCCTAGTTTAGAATTAATATTCTTCTTTACGGGTAATAGTTCAACTTTTCCTGTTCTCCCCACCCCCCTTTATGATCATGCCATAAACACAGAAGACACAAACAATAGTCATAGCATTTACAGTTTGAAGGTATAACATAAAGTATGGAATGGTAGCTCTAGGAGAGAGAGTGACTCTGTGCCTGTGGAATGCTCCTGTCATAATCTGACATAAAAAGAACTGCAAAAGGGATTAATATTTATACAGTGTCTCCCTTGTGCTAGGCACTGTCACTGCAGGAAACTCCTGAGGCAGGTGTGAGCCATCCCCTTTTATAGACAAGGAGTCAGCGGCTCTGGAAAGAAAACTTGGTCAGGGTCACACAGGCCTGAGCTGGGAATCCATTTAAAACTTTCTCACTCCAAAACTTTTGCTTTTCCCTTTAACCATGCTGCATCTAATTTCAGGGAGATGGATATTCCTTTTCTGAGGAAGTAAATACAGTGATCTGACAATAAGCAAGACTGCCTGGAGAAGAGAGTGCACTGCTGGTGTCTACATTCATATTTGTAAATGAGGCCAGACTCATTGCCCTTGAGGTGCACATAAAATTTTTCAAGCATATTATGAGAAGTAATAGATATTCTAGCAGATAATCAAGCTGAAAGACCAGTTACAATCATTCTCTTTTTAGCCTCAATCTATTTTCAGGTTGAGACCACATTGTATGTTCTGTATACACACACACGTGTGCACACACACACACACACATACAGCTAATGGGTAGCACTTTTCCAAGTACAGGGGGAGGCAGGCCAAACAAAACACTCAAATTACATCTAATAAAAATTTAATTACTGTGTATGTGATTATTATTAACAACATTTGTATACAAACCACTTTAAAGCAGTGTCTTGCAAAGAATACTGTGAGGAATAAAAGATGAAAATGAGAAGGTCTGAGAGGTACTGGGTTAAATTAGTAAAATGGTCTAATTACAAAAGAACTTTTCTGAGTTTTGAAAATGCCAATGTACAGTGTAAACTTCCTAGGGTGGAAATGGTATGCAGGTTTTTCAACCTTATTTGACCAACGCCATTCTTTTTGGAGAAGCATCCATCCCAGAAACAATATGTTTATGAATATGTTTTGAGAAAACTCTGCTTTCAAGAGTCATACAATTATCAACTATTTGAGGAGTACATAGCACACCCATGGCATATGATGGTGTATAAGTGAACATAACTGTTATTTATCCCACTAGAACTCATAGCTAGTAACAGAAATGAGCTATAAACATGTGAGACTAGAACCATCTCCAAAAGTAAATGCTGAGCTACAAATGTGTGTTTCGAACAGGAAACACTACAGCGATTCAGGGAAGAGGGACCCCT
>PVKM010038558.1:0-14063 GCA_004027735.1 Carollia perspicillata
AGGCTGGGTCGGAGTTCGTTCACCCGCTGCCCAGAGGACCGTCCCGGTGACTCCCTCCCACTCAGCAGCTTGGGCCGGCTGGACGGGGCGGCAGCGCGCGTTGTGTTTGCACTTTCCAGAGCTCTCAGCCGCCCTCAAGAACCCTTTCTGCATCACGGTGCCTGGCAGGGGTTTTTGTAGAGGGACAGACCTCCCTCCCCCAACTACCATTACCCCTTCCAAACACCACGCAGATCGAATGAGGAGACCTCCTATTCCCCAAGGCAGCCGCCTTCTGCCACTGGCCGGCAGCTAGAGAGCGACCTGAGGGTGGGTTGGGTAGTGGGTGTACAGGTGAGATATCGTGCTAGGGAGTTTAGGGGATCAGACATAGGGCTCCGCCCAGAGATGGGGGCCTGCGAGACTGCAACCACCATGGGGGTTGGGGAAGCCGTGGAGGAACAAAAAGGGCAGAAGGACAGTGGAGGACGCCGGCAGGTGCCAGGGAAACGCGGCTGGGAAGCAAAGAAATGGGGACATTACAGGAGTGGAAGGGTTCAAGCTGAATCTTTAGGATGAACCTGGAAGGATTATGGAGAGAGGTGGGATAGGGCGAGGGGCGAGAAAATGGAGCAGGTGAAGCACTCGAGACAGGGGTGAGACAGGAGCTGGAGAACGAAGTCAGAAGTCCGCTAGCTGCTGGGGTCTCCGCGGGGTACACGGAGCAAAGCGTGCGCGGGGCGGGGGCCGGGGGCCGGGGCTGCCTGCGCTGCGGGCTTTGCTCTGACCCCTGGCGGCTGGCTCCGGAGGCAGGCGCTCCCAGCCTGGTAAGGAGGGGTGTGGTGTCTTCTCCCAGATCCTCTTAAAAAGCCTGCGGCGCCAAGGAGTTTACTGCGCTCGGAGACACTGCTGCTGAAGCGGTTAGTTCGATTTTGAGCTTGGAAGTTTGCACCGCCTCCAGACTGACTTTTGATCGTTTGTTTTTCTTTTTGAAAATTTCTTCTGACCGCTGGTGCCACTCTTCCTTTCCTGGCCATCCGCCCTCTGCAGGGACATCTCTACACTGTTCCCATCCGGGAACAGGGCAACATCTACAAGCCCAACAACAAGGCCATGGCAGACGAGATGAACGAGAAGCAAATGTATGACGCGCACACCAAGGAGATCGACCTGGTCAACCGCGACCCCAAGCATCTCAACGACGACATAGTTAAGGTAAGGTAAGGCGGCCAACGAGGAAGGGATGTCCCGCAGCAGTGATGCTGTCAGGGCCGGGACAGCTCTCCTCTGGCAAAAAGCCTGTGCGTCCTTCTCTACCTTTGCCGCACACGCACCATTTTCTGGGCTTGATGTGTGGTAACTCCTTGGGTTGTCAGAAATGTCTCAAATCCCCTCCTCACTTCTGTTGGTTAGTTCAGCTGGAATTTAGCTAACTTGGGTTACGTAGACATTCACATATCTGCACTCTTCTCCTAGCAGATGAACCTCCCGAGCAGACAAAAGACAGACCCTCGTTCCTTGGCAGGGGGAAATGGTTGTGCTACAGGTCACTCTCTCTCTATTCCAAGGTTGAAAGTCTAGAGAAGGGCAGTGCCCACTGCCCAAAGAATTAAAGCAGAAAGGTCATTTTGTAAGGTCTGGTGCCAAAGGTGAAACTTAAAATACAGAGTGGGCATGTTCCCCTCAGCTAAAATTAAGTGATTTCCCTAAAAATAATAGTGAGTAGAAATCCTTTCAACTAAAGACTAAGATTACACAAATATATATATATATAATATATATACATATATATGTATGTATGTATAGTTATATATATTCATATATATGAAGGGTATTTTAACTGGAAAAACATGGCACTTGTGCACAGCTATACAAAATAAAAAATAATGTGCACCTCTTGATTTCTCCCATGAACACCTCTAGTTTGATGTGGAAAGTTGCTTCTTTAGTAACTACCTGGGTCAGCTTTCCCTGAGCTAATGGGACATGCTGGTTGGAGTTCCTTTTTGTACTTTCAGGATGTACTTGGTGAGATTAAAAACAGGTTCATTGAACAAGTTATTGGCCAAAATTAGATCTGACTTGGTGGTCATATTTTTTATTTTATGATGTTTTTCAACTTTGACTAGTTTAGCAAATCAAGTCAGAGGAATTTATTGTCTGAACTCACCTGGATTGTGAAGCCATGGGTGTGAGTCATCCTTGGCAGAGGGTTTTCTCTGAGGGGCCAGGAGGGCCAAGTCAAGTCCTGGCCTGGAAGTTAGAATGGGAAGGCCCAGTTCTGTGCAACCCCAGAGCAGTCAATGGAGTGGATGAACAATTTCTACCCACCAGGCCTCCTGTCCATAGATGGAAGGAGTTATAATTTAGAGACTTCACTTTTATAAATAATGTATTAATAAGGAGAGCAATTTAATCTGTAACTGGAAAGAAAATGTAACTGTCAGGATTGACTCTCTTGGCTTGCTGGTGGAGGAAAAAGGAAAATTGGAGCATTAGCAGATTTTTTTATTAGCCGAATTAAAGAATATTTAAAAGCAGCAGCAATAACAAAAGTAGTTTATAAACTGAAAATTAGAATTGTTAAAAACTATTTACTAAAAACATTACCTTAAAAGGGGTAAGGGCATTTTTGTTTTTTTCCCTTCTATAGCTTTGGCAAGAAGGAGAGGTGCCAGGGAAAGAGGCGGACTTCAGCAAGGGCTGTCTCTGCTGGAGCCTCCCTGCTGTTCCCCCACAGTGCGAGTGGGGTTCCTGGAGCAGGCAAACCTCCCAGATGAGTCAGAGAGGCCTGTAGTGTGGATGTGGGTCTCCACACATAGCATGACTAAGTTGAGAAAGAAAGGCCCGCTGGGAAAAGAGACTCCGGCACAGATGGAAAAAAGGCATAACAGGCTTAGAGGAAATAGCAGTTTACAAAATAGCATTTCAAAGAGCAAGTGTGGGGATCCTCATATTAAAGAAATTAAACGGAAGAATTAGTGCAATCTCCTGCTGGCCTGGAGAAAGCAAACCCCGCCCACTTGCTCTAGAAGCAAACCCGAGTCAGACGGAGAAATCCACCTTGAGAGGAATTTGGTAGGCCCACTTGTTCACATGCTTCTCTCTAAGAGTCAGAATTCCCTGTGGAGAGAAACCCAGAGTGCCCTCCGCCAGTAGGGCTCACAAAGGGAGCCTACACACTACAGAGATTGCTCGTTTGTAAAAATCTTTTGAGTCCAAACAAAAAGATAATGACAGAAACAGGGATGATCCTTTCCATGTTACCATGACAGTAAATAATGAACTTCCCTAAATTTTATTTTGATGTCATGGACTTCTTAAAATGGTAAAGACATCCAAAGCTTCACAGTTAATGCATGTTAGCTTAAACCTTCATGTGAATATAAAGAAGCAGTGATCAATTTAATCTACTATCAAAAGTCCCAAATCAAGTTAGGAAATTTTTGTTCTAAAGGCAAGCAACTCTGTAAAAGTGGCTCTGTCCAATTCTGTAGTCACTAGCCACTTTGAATTTAAAGTAAGTTACATAAAATAAAATGTAAAATTTAGTTCCTTGGTCACATCAGCCACATTTAGAGTTCTCAGCACCTGAGGCTAGTGTATGCCGTACTGGACAGCATAGATACAAAGCATTTCCATCATCATGGAAACTGGTATTGGACAGCGTCAGACTAGAGTGTTCCCTGCATTTTACACAGGCTCCTTTACCAAGGTTAGAAAAATAACTCTAGATAGAGAAGGGATTAAACCTTGATACACAGTGTGAGGAACAGCATAGTGTTATCTGCATAGTGTCCTTTCAAGCCCTTAAAACAGCTATTTAGGAAAGGAAATAACTCAGAAACTGGTGTGCCATGAATATATATTTCAGGAAGGTGGAGTTTTATCACCTATTTCACTGGTGATAATGACATAAATTAGTCTATACCATTTAGTTCCGTTGAATTTGTTTCCTACCTTACTAAAGGTTTGTTGCTCCATATTATCAGGTATTTATGTAGACATTTATCAAAAAATGATGGGCCATGAATGCTTCTTAAAATTTCCTCTAATATAAAGCTCACAACTTCAGATCCTTCGTTTTCCCTCCAAGATTTTTGTCTTCTTCTCACATTCATATTTTCATTCATATGTTTATTATGAATGTATTTAGAATTTGTAGATAAATAAAATGGCTTCAGATTTATGATTCTGATATCACATTAACTATCAATCAATTCATTTATTAATTCTTATCATATGCTAAACTAAAAACTTTGCTACATACTACAAAGGGTAATTCCTAAAATAAGTCCTAGAAATCACAATGATTAGAGTTATAAGACACGAGGCATACAGATGAAAAGTTAAAAAAAATACACAAACACACTATCACAAGAGTAAGTCACTGCCAAAGGGTAACTAATAGTTCAATGTTGTTGTTGTTTCCAGGTTTGTTTGTTTTTTTTGCTTTGACTGCCAGGAAACATATAATGACATTTTAAGTTTCATTAATCTGTGTTACCTATTCTCTCCCACATATGGATTTGAATTTTCACTTTCTTTTCCAACTGGCATGCTATTTTATGTGGTTACTAACATAAGCCCTCTCATCATCGTTTTGGAAATAGACCAAATATATACTATAAGAAATTATAAGTAAGAATATTGAATGTCGCATAATAAAAAGGTTTCTTAAAAGTGAATGGTATTAATTATGTTGACCTCGGTAATCATTCTACACTGTAGCTATATACCAAATTATTTCATGCCATACTTTAAATTTATATGATCATATTTGTAAGTTATTCCTCAATAAAGTTTTTCAGTGAATGGTATTGATAGTAAGTGTTAGGGAGACCCCCCTATGGATAGGATGTTATGGAGAAAGGAGGAGGAGGCATTAGAAAGAGCTGAGTAAAGAAAAGCATGAAGAAGACGCGACTTGAGTGGGACGTGACGGACAGATGGCTGAGCAAAGCACAGGAGGACATTTTAAATGAGCAGAGCATGGCGTGAGCCTGAAATGTGTAATAGCACATTTTGATTGGAATTAGAGTTTCTGTGACAGAGAGGTAGGTCATAAAGATGAAAAGACATATTGTGGCCACACGGCAGAGTCCTGAATCCAGTGCACATGCTAAGTTTAGACTTTACCAGGTAGGTCAGCAGTGAGAAACCAGGAAAGACTTCGAGCTGTAGGTGGGCGTTTTGGAAGAGGATTGGTTAGGGGCACAATGTAACAAACATAGCCAGTCTGGATGAGCAGAGAACAATTACAATGTAATTGTATAAAATGAGGACAGTATGTAGTGACATTGGGTATACAAAACAGCATAAGCACAAAATGACAGAATTTTAGAATTAGAAGGGCACATAATGATTATACCAGTCTAACTTCCAATTCCTCTCTTTTAACGTTAGGAGAAATGTAAAGGCTAAAGAAGTTTAAAATTTTTATCCATGTTTTCACATGTTACTGTTCAAAAAGATATTTTTTCATGTATCACAATGGAAGAATAGACAAGACTGTGTGATTCTCAGGGACTATTGTCAGGAAGGGAGAAATGAGTTCAGATGATTCTGATGTTAGCTCTGAGACAAATGAGACATCTGAGAGGAGAGCTTTGCTGGAAAATAAAAATATGCATTTGTAACAATTTTTCCTAAAACTTGAAGGTAACTATTCTTAAACATACACAAAATGTTTTTAGTGGTCAAGAAAAGGCATGCATATGGTAGTCAGATCTGTTTTGGTTTTAAAATAACAGCCTCTGTGATCCTTTTCTACTGGAAAGTATTCTAGAGTGATTGATGATTAATATCAATATAATACTAATTTTTAAGTTTATTTGATATATCTATAATCAAAGCATAAGACTTAGAAGCTCAGATTGTCTCAAAGCACTCAGTGCCATGGTAATGTTCTCTTCTTTTGAGACTGGTATTGGCTTTGCTTGTTTTTTTAGTGAGGAGATAGCTTCACGAGATGGTGATTGATATTCTGCCACACAGAAGATCATGCATGGAATTTAGAACCCCAGCTTATAAAAGATCATTATAGTCAGTCATCTTTGGAGGGAAATTATCCTCACGTCACTGAACAAAGAACTATACCAAAAGATACTTTTCATTCTTAAGCATCTGAAACACTTTCAAGTTCAGTTAACAGTGATATACATTTTCAATGTTTATTGAAAGATTTTTATGTCCTAGTCGTAGTCAAAAAACATTGAAGAATTAACTCAATTTTGGTTCTAACTGACAAGAATATTATATCATTTAAGACAAGATACACCAAATATCCTTGAATTGTGGAAAAGTTCGTGACGTGGGTAATTCTCCCAATTAACAGTAGTGTTGGCTACATTTTAAAGGGGCTTAAAGTAAGAACAGCTGCAGTAGTAAGCAGCATCTAGAAGTCCAGTCATTTCAAAAACCACCTGCTTATGCATCCTGCCCACTGAATTCCGTAAAAATAACAGGCACTTTCATATTCCAAGTGAAACTGCCTTTTATTTATTTAATTTTATCATTATGATTTTTATCCTCACCTGAGGACATTTTTTATTGCTTTTAGAGAGAGAGGAAGGGAGAGGGAGAAAAACATTGATGCAAAAGAGAAGCATTGATTTGTTGGCGCCCTGACCAGGAATCAAACCCGCAACCTTTCAGTTACAGGACGACCCTCCAACCAACTGAACCACACTGGTGAGGGCCGAAATGAAATTGCTTTTTAGTTTGCCCTAGTTTCGCTAGGATGAAATGGTCAGAAGGAACTGGTCCCTCGGAAAATGGGGCTTTGGTTACCTGTGGGGTCCTAGGCCCTTTCATGATGTGATCAGCTGGGTGTGCAGTGGTCAGAGGGCATGGCTACTATCTTCATACAAAGATGGGTTATGCCAAGAAGCACACTTTCTTCTTCCACAGTCTGGACCTTGCATATATTTTATTTTCATTACTGTACACAAATGTTCTGGAGAAAAATTTGCACACTTTACTTTTTTTGCAAAAAGAAGTTTCTAAAAAATAAGCTCTCAGGCCCTAGAAATATCCCTAACACACAGGTACCGAGAGTCACCTTGATAGAGTGAAAAAAGTATCATGCCAAGATAAGAAAATATATTTTCGCAACCTTTGCAACTTTTTTCTTTAAAATTTGAATGTGATGATTCTTAAATATGCAGGCACATTTTTTTTTATTTAACAGTCAAGAGAATGCGTGCATATAACTAATCAGATCAGTTGGCTTCAACATAAGGGTCTAATGCTTTTGTGATCTCTTTCAACTAGAAAACTTCTAGTACATTTAGTGTGGGACCGAATACCAAAGAAGGAAGGATGAAGGGTGTTAGGGCAATAGATTTCTCTTCTTTAGTAATCCTAGAGAGTTTGGCATATAAACAGGGAGCAAACTTGTTTGGATAATAAAAGCTAATAAATACCAGCCCTAAAACTATTTTGGGCAAGCTATTTTATGTTTCTATGCTTCAGTTTTTCTAACTATAAAGAAAAGAGCGAGAGTCATCCTCATATTATAATGTTCCCCCCACCCCAAAGCCATTCACCTTTTAATAAATCATTATTATACATCTACTCTTATGTGTCAGTGGCTTCCATAAGGAACAAGATAAATAGGAGCACAGGCCAGACATGTGTCTTTAGGAGTATCTACTTCCTCTGCCATGAAATGATGACCAATAAGAGATATCTTGTCAAGTTTCAATAAAGAAAACCAGATATAGTTTATATCTGACACATCGACATGTTCCTGTGAGAGGAAGGAAATATGTACTTTGTGCAGGTGTAAATCCGTTCTACCAGTTAATTCCAGGGTTTATGGCTATTTTCTTGCCTCTCTTCGTGCAGTCTCCTTTGAAAACTTTGCTGAAGTTCCTTTACCAAATTCTGCTATTTGTTAAAACCTTATAATCGTCTGGGTTTAGTTTAAAAAATGTTCAAAAAATCTCTAATGCCTTAAGTTGTTCCTGAGCCAGTAAACAAGACTTGAGAAAAATAAGAAACATATTTTTAAAATAAGTTGCCCATGTTTTGGTTCTATAAAAATTTAAATTAAGTTATGTACAATATTTCAGTTCTCTAATATTCTCTCTTCCCATATTGGTTTTCAAGTTCTAGTAGTCTTATTTAAAATTTGAAATTTTTAGCCTCTTTAAAACCTCATAGCCTCTTTACAAATCCAGGCTTGGCTGGGCATCAAAATCACCAGAGGAATTTTTTAACAGATACCTGGGCAGATTACAGGTCTACCAAATTAAGAGTTCTAGGGATGGGGCCTATGCAGCTGCATTGTTCAAAGCCCCCTAGATGGTTACCTTTGTGAAGTCAGATTTAGAAGTAATTATACCCAAGACTGGCTTAAAGATATACATCCTGGATGGTTCCACCCAAAGATAACAGATGAGTCATGCTGTGTAGCTCCAGATGTTCTTCCTGCCAGAAGAATACTTGAGGGTCGGCCAGTTTAAACCATGCCAGAGCGTTTTGAAATGCCATAGAGGATTCCCAAACCAACCATGCTCAACGATATTTCATCCCTTGAGGCCAAATGGACTTATAGCCAACTGCAAAGCCCTGTGTCCTAAATTGTCCCATATAGACTGTATAGACCAGTTAATATGGGCCTGTCTGAGTAACTAGTAACAGCGCCTCCTTTTATGCTCAGAAATACCCCCATTTGTAAGAAAAGTTACATGGTCATGAATAGATGGGCAATAACCTGTCACTGACTTTTATGCCTGGAATGCACTGGAAGTCCCTACATATACTATTTTTCAGCCAAATAGACAAAATTTCCACATTCCAGACATGCTGTGCCTTTCTTTCCTCTACACTCTCCAGTGTCACCTCTCTCCTGCCCTTCCTCACAGCCATCAGGCTGCGTTAAAACTTGGAGGAGGACCTCCTGACCACCAACAACTCTACCCCCAGAACCCAGTTCTGTTCCCTGTGGCACGGGCTTAATAAAATGTACATCCTTCCATCACAGCTTTTGTCAACTACTCAACCAAAGATTAAAACGTGTAAACTATTTTTCAATTAGTTCAGGAAATGGAAAAAAACGGCATGCTTTCACATGAACCATTGTTTAGTGTGGAGGAAGTGTTTTTTAATTCTGTCTTAAAGGAAATCTGCATGATCCATGTACTGTGCAACTACCGAGGGAATTAACTGGTAGGACAGATTTACACCTGCACAAAGTACATATTTCCTGCCTCTCGCAGGAACATGGTGATGTTTCAGATATGAAACACATTGTGTTTTCTTTATTGAAACTTCACAAGATGTCTCTTATTGGTCATCATTTCATGGCAGAGGAAGTATATATTCCTAAAGACACAAACAGGCTTCCCCTTGGCTATTGTGAGCTGTTTATGTAATTAAAAGCCAGGCACTTTTAATTTTGTGGGGGCAACATACATTCTGATGGTGTATATATGTGCTTAATCTCATAATAATTTAACAGTAAAATTTACAAAAGTTGCATCAATACATACCCCTTTCCTGAGCCCACTAAAGACATTCAAGTATGAGCAGATATTGATAGAAGCTATGGAAAATGACAAATTGCATCTAGAAATTGCACTGGGTATGTTGCAAGTATCAAATACAATTACATTTTCTCATTTACAATGATTCACTGGACAGGGTGCTGATTTCTGGATGCAAGTCTTGAGAAAGTAGAAGATTGGGAGAAGAAGCAAAGGTAAAGAAAAACCTGTAAGGCCCCTTCTTCCCTGTCCTGTGACCTGCTCTGTGCTGGACTGGCCTTGCACATGCCAACTCCAGGGTCCGACACCTGTTGCTTTGCACAGTGCTGCCATGGTTAAGGTGTGGTCAGGCTCAGGTTGACTGAGTATTAACTCACTGCGCCTGCCCCCAAGAAGTTCAGAGTTTATCAGGGAAGCACACGTGTAAGCACATCTGAGTGAGATGGTGCAACTAAGGGATAGGCCAAACTTGGGCACAAAGCAGAGGTTTCTCAGTGGTCTCCAAAGCGAAATGCATGTTCAGCAGGCACTGGAGGCAGCAAAGGGGTGCTTGTTTTGGTTCAGCAGAAGGAACAGCAGGAGCAGAAAGGCCCAGAGACCTGAGGGTCTTTGGCATGTTTTCTGCACCCATAGCAGGTCAGTGAGGCCAGAGCAAGGTACACGGGCAGGAGCCAGATCATCAGTGCCTTTGTGCCCCATCGAGGCATTTGTCCCCTCGTAAGCCACAGCAACTCACAAAGGTCTTTTTACAACAGGTGACCTGATGAGACACAGCTTATACTAATTAAAAGCCCTAACTTCAGTGCAATGAGGCAAACTAAATGGTGCTAAGTGCACAGGCAGAAATGAGACAGGAGAGGGGATGCTACCTCCCTCCAGCACCTCCTACGGGCTAGCTCCATGGCATACATTACTTATTCCTCCAATGGTCCTTCGAAGAGGGTGCTACTGTTATTATCCACAATCATATTCATTTTGCAGCTAAGAAGACTCAGGCTTAGCCACTGTCTCAGGATTACTTAGGTAGGAAGTGGTAGAGTCAGACTTCGAATGCAGAGAGTGAGACCCCAGGGCCCAGGTTCTTCAGCAGTGCACCCCAGTGCCTCTCTGTAGTAAACTGGTCATGATCCAAGCAGACAGTGGTGTCTCACAGTGTCAAAAAAGAAGATGGTGCTCTTACAGTGGGTGGGCAGCATCTGGCAAGAGGAATTCCAGAAGTGATCTATTTCGGAAATGACAGGCCTGCAGTTCTAAGTCAGGCTCTAGATCCTGTCAAGTGGGTTGGGAAAGCGGTAAAGGACCCATGTAAGAAGAAGGTGCAACCTCACACCTCAAGAAATGTAGATGCCGGGTGATTTCCCAGCAAGGCAGGAAGGATCAAGTCCCAAAGATCAGAAGTGGGGTAAAAAGTGGAGTGTGGTCTCAACGATTAGAAATGAAACATGCTCTCAGAACCAGACAAGCTGCAGTGCTAGCTTGTGTTCAATCACCTGTGTCTTTAAAGCACCCTAGTTGCCCAGGTCAGCCACAGCACCTGGGGTGCCGCTGATCCTGCTTGTGCGTAGGTGTGTCAGAGAATGAAGCAGGTCCTGACAAGCACTTGGTATTAACAGCTTCATTTAAGGTTCTCAATTTGCCTATTGGATTTCTACAGACAATCATGTCACTAAAGCAACATGTAAAAACAGGAAACAATTGAAAAACCTAGGTTTTGCGCTAGTGGAAGAAACACATATTTAATCCTGAAAGTAGTTTCTCTGAGACTTCCTCTGTAGTTATTATATATTTGTTCTCAAAAACAAATACCAGAAGTAAGGAACAGATGTCATAGTGTTTTTTACAAGGCATCATTAATCTCTCAGAGCAATTAAAATGTTCTCTCAACCATGGCTTTTCTATATCATTAGCAGTGATAATATAAAGCTGGAAATGGGCATACCAAAATATGTCAAGGAAATGGAAGTACATTCATTGGATTTCGTCACCAGTTATTTTGGTTAGGTGAACAGAACATCAGAATTTTTAGTAGGGAAAGAAATTTTTCCCCAAACTATTAGGCGTGAGCCCCTTTACTACTCTAGTAATAAAGGTTGAAAATAAGAGTCATTCTCAGATAACGTGCTTCCCAGAAAGGCCATTCGACAAATACTTAGGAAGCACAGCCAGCAAGGAGCACGCCACGGGTCCTGCTGCACAAGAGCCAGCCTGAAAGAAGCCCGCCACCCGTGAAGGCCTGCTCAGAATCCGGGCTGCTGCCAGCCTTCCCTGACCGCCCTCATCAGAGTCGGCCGTCTCTTCTCTTGGCTTCCACCACATATTGTTTTAATTTCTATTTTAGCACATATCAAAGCCTTCTAAGTATTCTGCTTCTCTTTCCCCAAATCTTTCTCCCCGCTTCTTGCCTGAGTCCCTCAAAGCTGCCCAGGGCCCAGCCCCTAGGACCCCCACTGAGTCTGCCATTAAAAACTGGATGCCAGATTGAATCTTCTGACAGAACCTGAAATTCTTCTTTAAGTAACTGAAGGTCTCCTCTAAATGAAAATAAGACTTATTACTGAGTGTCTACCTTTACCTTGTTTCTCTATAAAAGCCACATTTAAGATCTTGTAAGAAAAAGTATATTCAAATAATTAATAAAGAAATTAAAAAACATTCACTCTATTTACTAACATAAAGAAAAAAGATGTTCTAATATGTGCACATATTTATTAACATTTTTGTTTTAATCTCCATTTTGAGAAGGATACAAATACCTGTCTCTTGTGGCATCCCAGGGCCTGGAGGATAAGGCTAATTTCCTAAGTGTCTTGGAGCTGTGGCAGGCAAATTCCCAGGATGCCAAAAGATGCCATCTGGCTGCGTGGCATTGCCTCTTGGAGCCAGAGGTGTGAAAGCTGAGAGCTGGTTCTCAGGCCACATAAGAATTCCCCTGCCAAGGGACATGTCGAATGACTCCCTGTTGGCCCCCTCCCCATGTGTCCCCTCACAATGGCAAACAGCAGAGGAATGTCTAGGTCAGGCGACATCCCTAAAAAAAAAAAATCCGAGATGTTCCATGCCTGAAGGGGACAACAGCTTTGAGAACCAGAGTCTCTTCTTCCTCCTTTCTGGCTTTGCTACTTCTAGACATTAAGTACCCAGAGCTCTGAGATTTTACTAGTTGGGAAGTGCTGACCATTAATCCACTATTCCCACAAAAAAGAAGTTTCTTTGTACCTCAGAGGTGGTCTCTCAAACATTTCAAAAAATCCCTTCTACAGAAAAAAAGACCCAGTCAAAATACTTAAATGCCTCTAAAAGGGGTCAGACATTCATTTCATTATTGATGTTTGTGCCAAGTGAAGCAACTTTTACCTCCTTTTTCAGGCATGTTTTCTTCTCTTATTTCTTATGGTGGCAGTTAGATTTATGGTAATATGTGGGGGGGGGGCTCTGCCCACAGGGTCCCCTGGGCCATCATGTATGAAAATAATGCTACCAAGATATGATCTGCTTGGGGAGGCAAGGTGGCTAATCTCTTAAAGGTGAAGGGCCCCGAGTCCTTACCTCAATGGTATTTATAGGGTTCGGAACACACAGGAATACAGGTAAAGCTCATCAATCAATGTCAGACAGTAAGGGTCAAACAATATATAACAAAGAACTCTGAGGGCCTATTTTGAGTCAGGGTCAGATAGCTAAATAGCCATAAAACTTTGAGGAACAAACTCACTTGCTTGGATCCTTATTTAATTAAGAGCATTCTAAACAAAAGCAGGTTTCACAGTATTTTACATATTCTTTCTTATGCCTAATTACCCAGGAAACCACTCTAGCCGGCAGAGGGCTGAACCCTCTCCCTGTCAAGATTCTGGCTTAAGTGGATTAGAGCCAGGAAGCACTTCTCCCAGAGTTTCTCCCAGATGGAAAGGGGACTCGAGCTAAGTCAAAATAACCAGGGGTTTTGAGGGTCCTTCGCCCTCACTTTGCTGCAGCCCTGGAGTCCTTTCTTGATAACCTCCCACATGATCGTGTCTGCTTGGGTTGCCTCTCCTCTGAGGGGTCGTACCCATAGACTCTGACTAACCCCCGACCAAGCGTTGGAGGCTGGAGATGGCAGAGACAGCACTCTTGCCAGGGAGATAAGCTTTGTTTCCTCTGTGGCTCACAGTCTGGAGGTCGATCACTCAGCCTTAGCCACAGGGGGTAGTTACAATTCCTGAAACCAGACAGAATGGTTCCCAACAAATATGTATAAAAGTAAGGTTTGTCAATTTTATCCCAAATAATTTACCTATGAACAAGATAAGTATAGAAAATCAGGATCAGGGTTCTGTTAAGAATAAGTAGAACTAAGAGATAGTCATCAGAGAGGGTGATGATGTGCAGTGTAAATTTAGGTGTGACTGGTGTTGAAGATACAGCTGGGATCTCAGTCTTTGACATTTGATATATTATCAGTGATTGAAATGAATCAGTCAAGAGGACTCTCAACTTACAAATGACACCAATTACAATGACCTTGTTAGCATCTGTGGTAAAAACAATGTCCAAGTGATTTTGAAAGATTACAAATAGCCCATAAGAGTAAGATAAGAACCAATGCTAAAT